>JAPTHN010000111.1:451013-503336 GCA_026936325.1 Platynereis dumerilii | reverse complement strand
CTCGCGCAATAATATGAGGGGGAAGGGAACCTTATGATGGGGGGGGGGGGAAGGAAACGGGGGACGGTCAAAACGGCCAAAATCAAAACGGCCAATTACCTACGACGGCCACTTCCTATGACGGCCACCAGGGGTGACGGCCACTCGCTAGGACGGCCATCACCCAAAACGGCCAAAACAATGATTTCAGTCATTTTCATGGAACTTTTCCATGTCTAATTTAATAAAAGTGTATCAAAGTTTGTTTTTGTGCTTTATTTTATCTTCACTTTACTTCCTTACCCTAATAAGGAACATTTTAATACTTTAATCTATCTGGCTTTAATCTACAATATTCAAACCGTTACTTTCAGTTACATTTCTGTTATTTTGCCTGTTTTATTGATTGGTAATTATTAGCTTTTTGATTATTAAAGCATCTATAGCTGCGTACATTGTCATTGTCGCTTTTGTAAAGTTTTGTTACAGCTTTTAATTTAATTAAGACAAGTTATTACAACATCATTCAGCCGACTCAAAAGTTCAAGATTTCTTTATAAAAATATAAATAGGCCTATAGGCTTTTATTAGACAGCAGAATATCACATAGATAGGCCTATAAATACCCTATAAAAACTAGACATGTTCACGACCTTTTATTGCAGCGCAACAAAATGAAGCAGTTTTTTGCGTGATTCCCAGACATGAGTTCAACACAACAAAATTTATAACAAAATTTATAACTAAATGTGGCAAAAAAATATTTTCCCACATCAACAAAGAGTCTGCATTTCTTGTACTCATGTACTTGTGACCTTACTTGACGTTATTAAATTAGGCCTACCTGTTAATCAATTAATTTGGATAAAATTTGCCTGGTCATTAGAAAATGAATAAATGCATCGTCTCTGCTTCTGTATGTCATAGAAACTTGCAGTTTTCTGCTAGATAGATGAATTTGAATTACAAGAAGTCAAGAACACAGTATTCTGGTACTTGATGTCAATCCAGGATGATGCAGTTTTTTGGTTAAAAAATCCGATCAAATTTTTTTCTAACACAGACTGTAATTTGACATTTTAAACAGTGTGTCAGAAAATGATACATTGAATTCAACACTAATCTATAGATCCACTGTAACGACCAAATAATTGAAAATGATTTCGTTCCAAGTTGCACAGGCCTAAACAAAAAATAGGTCTAATTAATGTACAAGCAATTTATCTATCTTAGCCTGTCTGGATCAGACTATCTATCTCAGACGATCTATCTCAGACTATCTATCTCAGATATATTTTGTTGTCACGCTACTAATTCTATTCTGTAGGCCCCGTATCCAAAGAAATCCAACCTCTTAAATTAATTAAATAAATATGTTGATACAATTATGATTTGAATAAAGGTTAAATAAAATAGACAAATAAATCGATTTGATTCAAAATATGACTTTAATACAATGACCTAAGTGGGATGATTAGATATAATTTTTGTTAACTTCAAATATCTTAAGTAATTTTAAAAGTTTTATTTTTTGTACTTGATGGAAATTTCTTAATTACTAAACATACATGTTTACCGGAACAATTAACTTGACACGCTTTCTTTCATTATGCAATAATTGCTCTGAAGTTTGTTCAATTAAGATAAAAGTGTCATTCAAACCCTTTCACAGCTTTTTAGACACAATAGAAAACGTTTCTTTTCTTTGTTTCACACAATTTATTCATAATAATATATATCTATTAATGTGTGATGGGCCTGGAAGAAAATAAATTTAATACTCGATCAGCACTTAATATAAAGCTTTGAACATATAATTTATATTAATCTGTCGATATTTCTGCCTATCTTTCTGTCTATTGATAGATCTATCTATTTTTCTATTTAAAATATAGGCTAGCTTAATTTGTTTTTTTAGTTTGTCATGTTTGTAAATTGAATAGTCAGATCATGGAAGACATAGCTTAGTTGATAGAAGTATTAGATTTGTGATTCCCCAAATCTATAACTCAATTCCTCCTCCCATAAAAGAGAAAGTTAACACCCATAGTCTGAATGGTTTCAGTAGATATGCCAAGAATTTCCTTATTGACAAATATGTCATGGAATGTGACATAGAAAATTGTTTCATATGTTCTTAATTTACTCAGTCATAAATCTTTCTTTCATTTCATTCTCCATCCTCTCATTCCCTTCATCTCATACTTCTCACTCATCAGTTTTGGTCCAAATGCACAGCATACCAGAATGACTGGCATGTTTCTCTCTGAGACACATAAGGGGGGGATCTTGACAGCGACAGAAATCTGTCTTAAAGATCCCTCCCTCCCTTACACATTGTTTCATCTGTGCTGGGAAAAGCAAATAAAAAGTCTAAAAAGTCTAAGTCATGTCCAAATAATTGAAATATTTAAACACCCTGTCTGCGTGTATGGTAATAATAGGCTTACTGTAGGCCTACAATGGCTATAAATTGCTACTTTTCAAGACGTCAACAAGTATCTGGCTAAACAATACCTAAAGTAACTGATAACTAATAATATTACCTCACTAATAACTAATTATACATTTATTGGCCGTTTCGGGGAATGGCCGTCCTAAATTTGGCCGTTTTGGGCTATGGCCGTCTCAAATTTGGCCGTTCTGGTTAGTGGCCGTTGTAGAATTGGCCGTTTTGGGTGTTGGCCGTTATGACTGTACTCCAAGGAAACAGTCTGGTCTCAGACTGTATTTTTTCAGTATTTCCATTATCGACCGAGTTGTCAAGATTTTCTCCAAATTTATATAATTTTTGCTTTGAGGTGTTGAATGGACCAATATTTATATACATAAATACATATATCTTAATTGTTTGCAATACTTAATTATATAACTTCATTTGTAACTTTTTAAGAGAAAGGACAGATGTTCAACAGAATGATATCTTCCATTAACGACAACCATCTTCTCCATAGATATCAGTTTGGATTCCTAAAATAGCGGGGCAGGTATGTAAAAAAATAGTGCATTTATACATAGAAGCATGAAACTTGGCGCACACTTAAAAAACATCTATACAAACATATTTGGATAGGGAGCCACTTCAGATTTAGCTTAGGTGGCTACTGGCAGCCATTTTCCAAAATGGCGGTCAATTCTCCTATTTCAATGCTTTCTGTGCAGTTCCTCCAAATAGAATACACGTAAATATTGTTTTTTATTGCTTCTCTAAGTATTCAGTACATTACCATGATATTTTTGGTAGCCTTGGTCTATTTTCAGTCTTGTTGGAGTCCTTTTTGTCAGAAATATTGATTCAAACACTGGATTTCGCGGTTACGGATGGTTACTCCAATTCTCAATAAATCTCAAAATAAATTACATATTTGAATTCCTTGTAAAAAGAGCTTTCAAATGAATGGTCGCATTAATGGGTTTCGTAAACTTGTTGCGAAAATGGAAAAAATGAAAATAAAATGATTTTTGAAGATTTTGTTGTTTCTTTAATTTTGACAAAAAATTCACGGAAACTATTGATGCGACCATTCATTTGAAAGCTCTTCTTACAAGGAATTCAAATATGTAGTCTGTTTAAAAATTAATTGAGATTCCATGAAACTATGGGAAACCGCGAAAATGATACATTTTCTTCAACAGTTCTAACAAAATGAACTCTGACTACCCTAAAATTCGTCAGTTCAATCCAGAAATCAATTGATAATGTTCTTTAGATCTGTAGAAGGAATAAAGAGCACTGTTTCGATACTTTAATACTATAGGCACTTCACAGAAAGCAGGAAAATGAGAAAATTAGCCGCCATTTTGGAAAATGGCTGCCATGTGTCAACCAGGTCAAATCTGAAGTGGCTCCCTATCTAAATATTTTCTTTAAGACGTTTTTGAAATGTGTGCCAAGTTTCATGCTTCTATGTAAAAATGCACTATTACTCCCCTATTCATGACAAATCTGCCCCGCTAAAAGGTCACAGACTGATCCTATATCGCACTTCTTACGCTGCTTGATAATATATTGTCTGCCATAGATAGTGGAGGGCTGTAATTCAAAAAAGCGTACGACACTGTGATACATGACATATTACTTGGCAAACTGTACAAAAATGGTATTAGAGGTGTAGCTTATGACCGGGACAACAACTATCTGACCAAAAGAGAACAATGTTTCTTTTAACTTAACTGACTCTAGCAGGCATACAATTAAATTAATTGTGGGTTCTCTCAGGGTTTCCAGTCTTTGACCTTTGCTCTTTTTGTTATATTAATGATATTGTAAATATATCTAACAAAATACTGCCAATTATCTTCGCAGATGACACAAATGTATATTTGTGACTAGAAAGTCAGTTCAAGAAATATCAGAACAAATCTATGGGGAACTTAATATTGAAGTTTTTCAGGATAAGGGAACTAAGGTGGCTACTAAGACATGAAACACCCACTTATGAGTTACTTAGGTACTAATATTAGTAGACATGGCCCCTTAGATGGGTCCTTACAGCAAATTTGGCTACTAATGACAACTGTAAGGCACCTAAGAATCCCCTAAGAGCCAAACATAGGTACTTATGGGAACTTATGCTGGTTCCTTCCACTGACAGAGCATGAGTCTCCTTAGAATGTCCCCTTAGAAGGATTACAGAAGTGAGAATGCTTAAAGTGAAAATCCTTTGTTTGACAAACTTTGCAGATTTCCTCTCGCATCGGTTCATCACACCCATACTGAGGAAAACACACCAGTCAACTGACTTACATTGTTTTACCAACACATACATAATCTTGAAACAACAGACAAATCAAGAAGCACAGCAGCAAACCCACGACTGCACTGTTCTGTTGTGTGAATAATGTAATGGAGGATGTACCATCATAATTTTTTAAAAGAAAATACCTAGATATGCATGCCACAGTTTCAGATATGTACAATCTATCTGTTTATTGGAAGGATGTTGGATGATGGCAGAGGAGGGGGGTGGGGGGGTTCCAGGCTTAAAACAGATTTTACTTGATTTTCAGTGTCTCTAAATCAATTAATCTAGTTTAGAATTGAATAAAATTATCAATGAGAAAAAATAAAAGGGTACTGTAAATGCTGCATGCATTCCAGAATTTATTCAAATTCTCACTGGGGGAGACTGGGGCTAAATGTAATTTTTATTAACCATTGCTGATTTGTAATTAAGTCAGGCAGATGATTCCCTAATTTGATGCATGAAGCTAGTGTTGGAGGTCTCGAGACCTGCCTCCATTGATGGCCATATTCTGATGGCCTGCAGGCCAGTGCAGGGCTGGCCCTTGGCTCAGTCTCAGGTGCACCTGACAAAAATGTCATTTTTAATTGTGAAGATTCTATACTCAAATTTTTTTATAAAACTTGACATACAACTGACCAGTGTTGAATTAGCAACATGAATGTTTCACTGCCCCATGTAACTCATAATTCAACGTATGTAACTGATACAATGTATGTTATCAGAATTAATCCACAAATGTGAGTAACACACAAGTTGTAATTTTGGCGGCATTTTCCCACAACAATTTTGGAATGAGTTGTGGCATGAAAGAATGCATTTGGATAGGCAATAAATTGTGTCAATAATAGATACTGTGAAAAACCAGCTAAATGCTGCAAATATTATATGAATAATTAAAATGTAAGAAAAAAAAATACTAGGTTTTCTAAAAAAAATTAACCAATTTGACTAATCCAGTAATAAACCTTGCACCAACACAGTGATCAGATGTGCTACCTGGAACTCTTTGTGAATGTCTGCCATGATCTCCCTAATTGTTGCGTCCCATTGTTTAATTGCTTCACAAGATTGGTGTTTTGGCAAATCAGCCCAAGGCAAAAAATGACACAACTTACCCGAGTCTCTCCTACTTTTTTCAAAGTACAAAGGAAATAATACACAACTGCACATGTACGAGGCCCCGCTGACAAATGTCAGAAATGTTCATTCTGGTCACATGTTTGAAAAAGAGGATGCAGACACAAAATTTATGGTGTTAAAAGAAGGCCTTTGTTTAATAATGAATATCTTATAGCTTTGTATGGATTGATTAATTGTAATTTTATATGTAATTTACAAGTTTTGCAGAAGATATTTGCTGTAATGCATGTCAATCTTGTCATATTGCCTTGCGGGTTTGCTCAAGCACAGTCTATGTTTGCACACAATCTGGTCTTTGTTTATTTCACACATTAGGATATTAAAAATTCATCTCAATATTATGACAATCAGAAACTTTGCAATAAAATTATATAAACTGAGTAAAACAGTTCTGTAATCCCTCTAAGGAACCTCCACCAAGCCTAAGGATCCTAAGTTCTTAGTAGCCAGCTAAGTTCCCTTATCCTGAAAAACTTCAATAAGATAGTTACTTTGCTGAACGCTAGTAGACTGTCTCTTACAGCCTATCACTTTGATACCGAAAAAGAATGTACTGTTGCACTGTGAAAATGGCACTTCATGTGTCATCATACTGACGATTTGTCACGATCGTATACCCAATACTTTCAATGTTAATTTGATTTAAGGAGACTTATCCCTCTTGTTGGTGACAGCCAAACGAAAGGATTATGCATCTGATTTTCAATCCAAAATCAGTTATGACAAGACAAATGGCCTTCTCTTGATCATGACAATTATCAAACTGCCTCTATGTTTCCCATGTTGAAAGTAGAGAAGATGACACTTCATCAGCTATCATGAGTCACGAAGTGCATTTTTAACAGTGAACTGGTCCTCATTTTTTTCTTTATCAAAGTGAAAGGCTGTAATGTTGCGAAAACCCCCTTCATTTGTGCCCCACCTTTGAAACATAAAATGGAGAAGAAATTGATTTTGTTAATAAAAAATAATCATTGGCGTCATTCTGGACTTTAACTTGAGATGGGATCATCGTATAAATTAAACTAAGATAGCCAAAGGAATACGGATGGTCAGATATCTGCAAATCTAGGAAGTTACTCAGCATGAATACATTAACTACTCTGTACTGGAGTATAGTGTATCCTTATCTGACATATTTTGTTGAGGTTTGGAGAAATACTAGCCAACTCTACTTATCACCCCGGTTCAAGCTGCAGAAAAAGTTCTGCGAATAATTACATCTCCTGGGCCAGAATACGAATACTCTGTACTTCCATGAATACGAATGCGAATACGAATACAGCAAATGGAGAGAGTAATCGAATACGAATGCGATTACTTTGCAAAGTATTCATGAATGCATTCATGAATACAACAATTTTCTAAGCTAAAATTTGTAACTTAACAAAAACTTCACTAATATGGTCATGTCAATATGCCAACACATCCATAACTTAAATGGCTCTCTATTAGCTAAATATTAAGGTATTTTCTTCCTTTGTATCAAATGAACAATGAATTTGAATAACAGGCTGCTTATGATGAGAAAACAATAGCAATGTTTACTATAGATTTGAGGCATGTGGCATTATGTAATAATTTATCAGTTGCAATATTGTTGTTTAAATTTGCAAAAGGGATGTTTCCAGCATTATTTATTAGGCTAACAAGCCTCTCGAGGTTTTACGCCTACTACATTATGTACCGCTGTATTGTACCCCAATTAAATGATCAATAATAAAAATATAAAAAAAAAAAAAAAAAAACCTGCAATGTAGAAACCCACATTACAAGCAATTCAAACAAGTTAATAATACCTCTTTATAGAACTCAACTGAAGCAGCAAGGTGCCAGAACTTGGAATAGGTATGAAAGTGTCATTGATCACCACTGTAGTGTGTATGCTTCTAAAAAGCTATTGAAGAATTAAATATTATAATATACTGATAATGCATGTATGAACAGCTACTACACATGCAGCTGTCATTGGATGGCCATCATGCTGGACTGTTAGGTCAGATTTCTCCATGAGCCCCACGAGCAGTAGACGTGATTTGACAGTTCTGTAATGTATGGAATTCAGAACAGTATTTAAAGTATGATATTACGTATCTTTGTAGCACACTTCATTGTACATCTAATAATTATGAAATATATATACATGTATATAACATTGTTACGCATGCGTGAGGTGGCTGACGCATTTTCAAATCGTGGATAAAATTAATCACACGAAACGTGATAAATTGGATATGACAGCATTGCACACGGACTAGATTAATTCGTGAATGAGCAAGGATCGTTCGGGATGAACATTTTTCGTTAGAAAATATTTCAAAGTCTCGAAAATCGCCAGTGAGATCGTTCTGTTATTGTCAACAAACATTCAAAATGGCGACCGTTGTGTTTTGTTTTGACATCTTAATGATGCTACAAGATTTCACGTTGGAGCACAAGCGCTGTCAAGAAGTATGAACTTTGAACTTTGTGAACTATGAACTTTGAACTTTGTGATGGGAACTTACAGATGTTGAGAACCTGAGATCAAGCATGGAACATACTGTCTTCATTACTTGTTGGATCATGTGAGTAAAAGTCAAGTAAAAGTCAAGTCCAAGGTTAAAAAGTCAAGTCCAAGTCAAGTAAAAGTCAAGTCCAAGTCAAGTAAAAGTCAAGTCCAAGGTTAAAAAGTCAAGTCCAAGTCAAGTTCAAGTCCATCTATAGCAAGTTCAAGCAAAATTTTAAAGATATAAATTCAATAATAACAAGCTCAAGTTACAGTTCAAGAGTTCAACTAAACAAGTTCAAGGAAATTTAAAGATATAAAGTCAACATTAACAAGCAAAATTTAAAGATGTAAAGTCAACAATAACAAGCTCAAGTTAAAGTTCTAAACTTCAAGTACAAGTTATAAAGTTCAAGTTTTAAAGGTCTAACAGTGCTCCATGGATTTAAAAAATGACAATGTCTTAACCCGGGAATTTCTAATTGACAATGAACCTTCGTTCGTCTCGAACCCGTAGGCCTAAGATTAACCCTGACTTCCAGTATTATTTAACTGACTCTTTTAGGCCTGAAATGTCTCCCTTTGAAAGTCCAGTTTCAAGTCAACTAACCTCAAGTTCAAAGACTCCTTCAAATCATTCAAGTTATGCATCAAGTCCTTCATTAACTCCAGTTAAAGCCGATTCATCTCTTCATCTTCCTTTGTCGTTATCTGGAAGCACCCCAAAAATAGTTTTTCCGTCTCCATCTAACGATTTTCAAGCTTCTAATGTTGTTCCCACTCAAGTTTCACCAGCTTCATCTACCGTTCCTGCACCCATTGACGATCAAGATGATTCAATTTTAATTGGGTCAACGATTCCCTGGTCAGTACTGAATAGTTCTGCATTGCTACAATTTCAATCTCCCCCTCCCACTCCGTTGTTAGAAGAATTTCTTAAACAATTAATTCTGGCAAATCAGGAAATTAATAATCTCAAAGCAGAACTGTTGGTTGCAAAAGAACAAATCGTTAGTATAAACTTGCAAGTCAACATGAAGTTTAAGGCCGAGCCCCAAAATATTGCCACGACCCCTGTCTTGATTGCGACCCCTACTACTATGACTGAACCGACAAAAGCGTTCCCTCTTGACAACAATCTTCCTATGATGGAACTGTCAAAAGTGCCCCCTTCTGTGACTATTGGACTAGCGTCTTCTATCTCTGAGTCAGTTATTAAAAATTTACCGATGCCGGAACTGACAGAAGTACCCCCTCCTGCGACTACTGGTCTTGCGGCTACTAACTCTGAGTCAGTTATTAACAGTTTACCTATGATAGAACTGACAGAAACGCCCCCTCTTGCGACTACTGGTATTACGGCTTCTAACTCTGAGTCAGTTATTAACAATGTACCTATGATGGAACTGACAGAAACGCCCCCTCTTGTGACTGACTCAAAAGAAATAATTCTTTTTCGGGCATATGGAAATTATCATGTGTTTTCTAACTTTTCTGAAATGAAAATTGATTTCCAAGGCAGAAAATATGACAGTGTGGAACAAGCGTACCAACACAAAAAGGCCCTTTTTCACAAGGAAAATTCAACTGCAATTCGAATCTTAAACTCCAAGTCACCACAACAAGCGAAAAAACAAGCAAAGTCCATCAACCAAATTCTAGCATGGCACGAGTGCAAGTCGGAAATTATGCTCGCAATTCTACATTGTAAGGCAAATCAATCTCCATCCTTCAAAAATGCTCTCATGTCAACGGGAAATAAGGAGCTCGTCCACAACATAGAAACTGATGACTATTGGGGATGCGGCACAAATCTGAAAGGATTTAATATGATGGGAAAATTACTGATGGAACTCCGTAATTCTCTGAAGAATGAGGAATTTACTGCTGTGTCAGCTGCTCCATCCAGAAAGGTGCAATCCTCGGCTGAAGTGATTCAGGAAAATTCTACTCATAATGTCCCAATGCCACAGCAATCATCAAGCAAATGTCCCTCCATTTTGTTAATCGGAAACTCTAATATCAGAGGAGTAGCAACTGAATTGAACAGCAAAGGCATTGATGCATCAGCCTTCGTATACGGTGGCAGACCATCTCATGAAATAAAAAGTCGCTTATCCAGTTTGAGGTCAGAAGACACACCTTCTCATATTTTTCTTCATACTGGAGACATCGATGCAAGAAGGGATGACCGACCAATGAAGGACACTTTGGACACATACTTGGCGGCTCATATGTTATTTCCTGAAGCAACAATTCTGATTAATGGAATTTCAACTGCAGTGCATGAAACCCAGCTGAGTCATAAATTGGTGAATCTCAGCAGAAAGTCGCAAGAACTATGTGCTACAAATGACAGACTGGTTTACATTGACAATACAGATCTACCACTGAGAGATGGAATACACTACACCAGAATGTCAAGGAAGCGTCTGGTTTCAAGTATCAAGGATTTTGTACTGAAGAATAGTATTTAGCCAAGGCAGCTATGACCACATTGATGTCTCTACACCTAGGATCATTTGTACAAATAACGATGATCAGCTGTCAGAACGTCCAATTGAAATATCAGTCGGTAAATTACCTATTTTAGAAAAGAAACCCTGTAAATTTAGTATATTATGTTGGAATATTAGAGGATTAGGGGACAAACTTAAATGTTCTGACTTACAGGTTCAATTATTTAGCCATGATATTGTGATACTTACAGAAACACATTCAGAAAAAAACATGGAATCATTCTATAACTGCATACCAGGTTTTGTTTATAAAGATTTTCCTAGGAAATTTAAGCATCATAGGGCTCCGAATGGATCCGGTGGCATTGGTATTTTTATTAGATCTGAATTATTCAGCAAAGTAACTTTCGAAACAAATCAAGAATGTATTGTGTGGGTTAGAGTTAAGTTAAAATGCTTTGATTTGTCTAAAGAATTACTGATAGGATGCATTTATTTTTCTCCTTTAGATTCATCATATATCCATAATACCTCTGTGCGAACTGATTATTTTAATATCCTGAAGGAAGAGTTCTCAAAAAAAGATCGCAATGACTGTCATATTATATTATGTGGTGACTTAAATGCCAGAACTGGAAATCTTAATGATGAATTAGATGTGGTACCAGGCAAAGATGGTGATTTGTTTGACTTAATATGCCCAGTAGAAACTGCCATTGATCGTAATGTGATATACCCTGAACGAAAAAGTAAAGACAATAGGGTAAACGATTATGGTAGACAGTTGATACATTTTTGTAAAAGCACAGATTTTAGAATAGTCAATGGTCGCGTTGGAAACACCAATAACACAGGTGACTTTACTTGTTATAAATCAAATGGAGGAGCCAGTGTAGTTGATTATTTGTTAACCAAACATGATTTCTTTTGTTGCATTAAGGAATTTAAAATTCTTTCAAAACATCCAGAATCTGATCACAGAGCATTATTCTTTGAAATTGAAATGCAAGGTTGTGAATCATACAAAGCTAGAGAAAACTTTGGAGTGGAGCCAAAAGTATACAGATGGGATCCTTCTAAACTAACAAAATACAAAGAAAGCTTTGAAAGTGGAAATTGTAAGGAACTTGAAAGCTTGTTGATTACTGAAGCTCCTAATAAAAGCAGCTGTGAAATAAGTAATATGTTTCAAAATATAATTGAAGCTGCAGCAAAGCCAAATTTCAAAACAAGGAAATCAAATAAATCAGTATTTCCCAAAAATGGCTGGTTTAATGAAGATTGTAAAAATATCAAGAAAAAAGTTCATGAATATGCTAAGAATTTTGATATCAGTATACACATATATGCAGAAAGATACGGGGAATTAGAAAGGGAATATAAAAGGATAATACAAAAATCAAAAAGGGACTATTTCAATGACATTCGTCACCGTCTGAATGAGTGTAAATCCAAAAACCCAGCCACATATTGGAATATCTGGAAATCATTAAAGAATAAAACAATAAATAATAGCAATCTAACTTTACAGGACTTTGAATCCTATTTTGAAGGCCAGGTATTGCCCCCTGCTGTAGAATACTTTGACCAACAATACATGGATGAAATCAAATCAAAAGTTATTAATGAGGATATTGTACAACCAAATGCAATGACTGATGAAATATGCAATGCTGTAATTAGTAAAGATGAGATTGAATTGCATCTGAAGAAACTCAAAAACAATAAAGCAAGTGGAAATGATGGCATTGTAGGAGAATTTCTGAAGTATGCACCTAGTAATATAATTTCATTATTAGGAGTATTGTTCAACAAAATTTTTGAAAGTGGTGAATGGCCCGAACAATGGGCTGTGGGTCTCATTAGTCCAGTCCATAAGAAAAATTCTGTCAATATAGCTGATAATTACCGAAAGATAACGGTAATGCCAGCCGTTGGTAAAATTTTAGAATCAATTCTAAACGAAAGACTTGTTTTCAAAAATATCGTGTTAGAGATTGATGACTGTCATCAATTTGGTTTTAAAAAAGGATGTAGCACTGTGGATAGCATATTCATGCTTAATTCTATGATTTCATTACAAAAAACGAGGAACAAAAATTTGTGGGTGTGTTTTGTAGATTTTACCAAAGCTTTCGATTATGTCAACCGCAATGCATTGTATTATAAGTTAGGTCAAAGAGG
The DNA here is from genome assembly GCA_026936325.1 of Platynereis dumerilii. Lineage (NCBI taxonomy): Eukaryota > Metazoa > Annelida > Polychaeta > Phyllodocida > Nereididae > Platynereis > Platynereis dumerilii. The sequence continues at coordinate 490,338 of JAPTHN010000111.1, read as the reverse complement.
TTTATCAGGTAAAATGCTGAAATTACTAATGGATATGTATGCCAAAGCAAAATGTCGTGTAAAATGGAAAGGTAAAGTAGGCAAAGAAATAGAAAGTGAATATGGAGTTTTACAAGGGGGTATAATGAGTCCTAATCTCTTCACTGAATATCTAACTGATCTCAACAAGTACTTAGATGTTAGTCAAGGAATCACAATAGGCGACAATATTGTAACTCATTTGCTATACGCAGATGATATGGTTCTTTGTTCAGAGTCAGCAAAGGGGTTACAGATATTAATAAATGGTTTATATACGTTTTGTACAAAATGGCATCTTATTTTAAGCATTAATAAAACTAATGTAATGGTGTTTAGAAAGAAAAGAGAAATTGTAAACTTTCAATTTAAATATGGGGTTGATGAAATCGCTATCACTGACAACTATAAATACTTAGGTGTCATATTTTCAAGTAGGGGGGCAATGTTTAAGAATAATGTTTCACATTTAAATGAAAAGGCCAGAAATGCAGAATTTGCACTTAGTACACAAGTGAAATGTTCCGTTGGATACTTGCAACACGTACAAGCATTTAAAATGTTTGATGTTCAAATATCTCCTATCTTGGAGTATGGCTCTGAAGTTTGGTTTAACAACAAAGAATTAGCTGAATTCGAGAAAATTCATCTCAGCTATATGAAAAGGACATTGAGAGTGAAACAGTCTACATCTACTGTAGCGCTGTATAGTGAGACAGGGAGGTTTCCATTATTGTTAAAAATGAAAGTAAGATTGATTAGTTATTGGCAAAAAATATTGTCATATGATGATAACAGTTTAGTAAAACAAGCTTATAATTCACTAGTGTTATCATTAGACTCAGGTAGACCAAATTGGTGCACTACAATAAAAGAAATCCTAAATGAGGTTAATTTAGATGAATGTTGGGTTCAACAAAACTTTTCAAAAAAGCATCTGTTAACATTCAAAGAGAAAATACATAACAACTTTATGCAAAAGTGTATGATGGAAATTCAGGATAGTGTTAGAAATCCCAAACTTAGAACCTACAAATTATTCAAAACTGAATTTAAACTTGAAAATTATTTAAGACAGGATTTTAACGTTAGTCATCAGTTAAGTCTCATAAAATTTAGAATCAGTTCACATAACCTTGCGATTGAAACAGGGAGATTTACTAGACCAAAAACTCCAGTGGAAAACAGAAAATGTGTGTACTGTGATTCGGGTGAAATTGAAGATGAGAAACATTTCTTGCTAAATTGTAGACTTTATGAAACAGAGAGAACAATTATGTTGCAAAAAATTAGAGATACCATACCTAATTTGGACAGTTTAGGAACAGCAGAAAGGTTTAGATTAATTATGATGAATAGTGATGGCGTGGTCATAGGTGTCATAGGTAAATATGTTCATGATTGCATGAAAAAAAGAGTTACAATTGATCTAATGTGAATTATTGATGTTATATTTTTAGTTAAGTTGTTAGCATTTCCATACTATTTCATAGTCTTTAAAATGATTGATTACAGAACAAGAAATTTGTGTTAATGGATGGGTATTGTATGTATTTTTGTTGATGTTGTATCCCTCTTTTGTACATATTCATTTCCTTATATGATTTATTTAATTTTGATTTATGACACATGTATCTATGTGATATTCCGTTGTCAAATAAAAGTCTATATATATATATAAATATAACGTTTCACATCTTGAAATAAATGTTACTTTAAGCAATGCACGCATGTCCATCTTAATATCCTGGGCAGCAATTTACTCAATTACTCTGTAATTATAGGATCATTTGTAAATTAGGTACTATTGTTATACATGGACTAGCTCCTGACTATTTGACAAATAATGTAATTATGGAAGTTGATATTAATAATGTGCAAACTAGGAAGCATCCAATGAACCTACACCTTCAGTTACCTGATAATGAATTTCATAAGACAATGTTATTTTACAGAGGAGCAATAAGCTGGAATAATTTACCAGCACCTATAAAAGACTGTATTAATATTAATGAATTCAAAAGACTTTTAAAGTACCATATCAAAGATCGAAGATTGTGATATTTATTATTGTTGTTGAAGTTTTATTGTCCTTGAATGATTAATTTTTATCAGTTTTGACTCTGTTGTTTATATGTTGCTTAAGTATAATTTTGTCTGTCTTGTGTTTTTATCTCAGAATGATTGTCATTTCATTGTTATGTATTTGTGATTTTATCGTTGTTAAGGGCTTTGCTGAAAAACAGCATCTCAATGCTGAGCAAACAATCCTTGTAAAATATTTTCTAAATAAAAAATAAAAATTGTTAATTCCATTGTTCTGGTTTTTAGCAGCGCAGCTGCTATTACCCCTAGGTTTTTTCTACAAACTCTGACCATATAGGCGATCACACTGTTTCACCTATCACTCTGAAACTTGTCATATGGTCTCATCATGAGTTTATCTTGCTTCCATCAACTTTTGGTAAACTTCTGTGACAATAACTTTTTATTTTCTCAACTAAAAAGCTAGTTTTTCCCGCGAAATTTAAATGATTGGACATGGTCAGCTGCTCCCCCACATGACTGGAGCCAGCATCAGACACGCTTGGCTGACCACAGCTTGCCTTAGACGCACAGACACGTGGAGCCAATTAACTGCATCATTGAACTTACAGAATTGCAGAATGGCTACTAAACACGCTGGTCCAAAGTCCAACTATTATGCAGGCAATATTTAACTCTTGTTAAGACCTATACATAATGACATAATCTATATCGCACATACCTACAGAAACAAGATTAAATGCATGTAAAAGCAAAAAGACAAACATGTGACAGCCAATTGATGTAATGCATGTGTAAAGTCTCAAAGTATTAATAAAAACCAAAATTATTAAGTCCAATACTATTTAAGTTCACCAGAATCGGTCATATCTATTCATATTTATCAATTATGATGTGTAGGCCCACTGTTTGCAACTGAGAAATGCTTTATTGTGTAATCTCATGTATTTTTTTGTGAGTTAAATAGAATTGTATACATGTCTTATGCATCATGTCTTATTAAGTATGAATACTTATTTACAATATTTAGGGCACTACAAATGATACATACAGACATTATAATATATTGCTTTTTACGAGAAAAACTGTCAGATTTATATAACATACAAATACCATGCATAATCTTTGTATTCTATAGAATTTTAAATCGTGGACAGACAATTGACTGATGAGCATTGATGCATATTGATCAAATCATTACAAAACATGCGGGCAGCAGTGGGGGTTGGCCTCAGCAGACTGAAGGGGGGGGGGGGCCAGAGTCGGCCTACCTCGGGGTGCCTCGAGGCTTGAAAGGCAATCAAGAGTCATCATGAAGATAGATCTATAAATTAAGAGATAGATAGTTCCCTGACCAGGAAAATAATGATTCCGCCAAAAAAAAAGTTCCACCACAAGTACCACTTTGCAGCAATAGCAGCATTCTAACCATAAACTGGCCGATTAAAAGTTACTGAATATTCAATTCTAGACCTAATTCAACAGACCACTTCGTTACTCCACTTCACTTGAAAAATGTGATAGTTACTGCATCTGAAATCTCTTAGAGCTCACTGACCAGAGTCAGATCGATTGTAGTTTCTATTATGGATTCAAGAGGGCAGCACATACACACTTTTGTGAACCTGTTGAGCTCTAAGTTTAGAGTGGCATAACACAGTATCTGTGAACAACATTAACCACTGGCAGCAAGTTCATGAGCTCTGCCAATTTTCTGGTTTTAAGAGGCACTTTTTGTAAAAACCTGCGGGGGTGGCCGGGGGTCCGTCAGACTTTGCAATGTGCCATACACCGTTTCGAAGCTGTAAGTCTCGCTAAGAAAAATTCACCAAAATTTTTTTCCTAGAGCCAGCGGTTTCCATGGAAACAGCTGCTATGTTGACCAATGTCAGACCCCTTTTTTTTCATAAATCCTCAAAAGGGAAAAATTGTGAAACTAAAAATTACCATTTATTGATAGGTAGCCTCTGTTGAGAGCTGTGAATTTAATGACGTAAAAAATTGCACATGACAAGTAGAAGTGTAAGGAAACTTGTTGTGTTCATTCTTTTTCAAATACCATGATTTATGACCCTACCACAGCACCCCCTAGTGGCCATTGTTTTCAGTCCAGTACCTGAGGTGAAGACATACCAACTTCAGAGGACCTTTTTTCAAAAAGGAAACGCGATCCAGGTAGGTGACCTAAGCGGAGTTTTTTACTAACACCTGTATTTTCGGAAACTATTTTCAAACTCATGGGCACTCATTCCAATATGACTGTGGCGCCACCTATATTATTCGAATTTTTCTTTTTTTTCAAAAAAAACAACATACTTTAAGCCTGTCTGCAGTGATGAAGGGTAATGTTGAATTATCCAAAGTTACATCCTGTCTGGCCAATAATACTAACTTAGATATAGCAAGTGACAGAAATCACAAAAGTCACATGGTTTTCCAGAGAGAGGGCTGTAACCATGGTAATGTCAGTTGCATTTTACAAATCTAACATTTTTTTCATGTTATTTGATTGCCTGTCAGTCATTGAAAAATATTTTGAATGGAAAATAAAGGGCATGCAAATAATTTTGAGGATTTGGGACAATAATATTTTTTGGAATTTTTTGGTTGCCATGGTAACTAAGGGAGTACGCCAGGCGTAAACATGAGGATGCAAACAAGGAAATATTTAGGAAATTGTCCATATAGCATGGCCTATTTGGTGTAAAATAGCTTATTTAGATATCCAAATATGCTCTAACACAGGGGTATAAAATATAATTAGAAAAAAAAGTGGGTCAAAGGTCACAATTGTCTATAAAAGTAGGTCAAAGGTCAAATACGGGCAAATATTTCACATTTTTCTGATAAAATTTGTCTTTTTTAACCTCTTGTACACCTTGCCACTGCTTTTCAAACACCCTATTGCATTCCTCCAACCTTAACCTAGTTCTAAATAGCAAATTGACCCTTGACCTTGAATATCTAGGTCAAGGTCACTGTTCAAAAGTAGGTCAAATGTCAATATTTATTGTTTTTTTCTCCAAGAACAGCCAAAATGTTGGGTATAGGTTGTGTTTTGCATGTGTTTAAGACTAAGGTTTAAGCAATAATCCCACCAAAAAAAATGAAAACTTGCAGGTCATCATCCTTAGTGATTGTTGTCATGGCAACATAAAAAAGAAATACATTCCATGGCTTGTTAGCAACTAACGCAAAATCAAGCATATTGGGCCAAAAAAATTTATATCTAGGAAATTGTCCAGGTAGTATGGCCATTTTTTTTGCAGATGTCCAGATATGATCTAAATGGGGGTATAAAATATAATTATTTTTTAAAAAGTGGGTCAAATGTCACAAATATCCATAAAAGTAGGTCAAAGTTCAATATTTACATGTATATTTCACATTTTTCTCCTAAATTTGTCTCTTTTTTAAAACCTCTTTTACACCTTGCCACTGCTTTTCAAGCACCCTATTGCATTCCTCCAACCTTAACCTAGTTCTAAATAGCAAATTGACCCTTGACCTTGAATATCTAGGTCAAGGTCACTGTTCAAAAGTAGGTCAAATGTCAATATTTATTGGTTTTTTCTCCAAGAACAGCCAAAATGTTGGGTAAAGGTTGTGTTTTGCATGTGTTTAAGACTAAGGATTAAGCAATAATCCCACCAAAAAAATGAAAACTTGCAGGTCATCATCCTTAGTGATTGTTGCCATGGCAACATAAAAAGAAATACATTCCATAGCTTGTTAGCAACTAATGTGAAATCAAGCATATTGGGCCAAAAAAACAAATATCTAGGAAATTGTCCAGGTAGTATGGCCTATTTTCTGTAGATGTCCACATATGCTCTAACATGGGGTATAAAATATAATTATTTTAAAATAGTGGGTCAAAGGTCACCAATGTCTATAAAAGTAGGTCAAAGGTCAAATACGGGCAAATATTTTACATTTTTTCTCCTAAATTTGTCTTTCTGTACCTCTTGTACTCCTTGCCACTGCTTTTCAAGCACCTTATTGCATTCCTCCAACCTTAACCTAGTTCTAAATGGCAAATTGACCCTTGACCTTGAATATCTAGGTCAAGGTCACTTTTCAAAAATAGGTCAAATGTCAATATTAATGGGTTTTTTTCTCCAAGAACAGCCAAAATGTTGGGTAAAGGTTGTGTTTTGCATGTGTTTAAGACTAAGGATTAAGCAATAATCCCACCAAAAAATGAAAACTTGCAGGTCATCATCCTTAGTGATTGTTGCCATGGCAACATAAAAAGAAATACATTCCATAGCTTGTTAGTAACTGATGTAAAATCATGCATATTTTTTGGCCAAAAAAAAAATATCTAGGAAATTGTCCAGGTAGTATGGCCTATTTTCTGTAGATGTCCACATATGCTCTAACATGGGGTATAAAATATAATTATTTTGAAATACTGGGTCAAAGGTCACAAATGTCTATAAAAGTAGCTCAAAGGTCAAATACGGGCAAATATTTTTTTTACCTCTTGTACACCCTAGCAACTGATGTAAAATCAAGCACATTGGGCCAAAAAAAGAAATATCTATGAAATTGTTGAGGTCGTATGGCCAATTTTGTGTAAAACAGCATATTTAGATGTCCACGCATGCCCTCACATGGGGGATATAGATATTATTACAATAAAAGGTGGGTCAAAGGTCACAAATATATGTCTATAATAGTTGATCTAAGGTCAAATAAGGTCACATTTTTTTCTCCTGAATTTGTGTTTTTAACCCCCTATACACATCACCACTGGTTTTAACCCTTATTGCATTCTTCAACACCTAACCTAATCCTAAATGGCAAATTGACCCTTGACCTTGAATATGTAGGTCAAGGTCATTATTCAAAAGTAGGTCAAGTATCAAAATGTATGGTTTCTTTCCGAGAAAAGTCAAAATGTCATGTAAAGGTTGTGTTTTGCATATGTTTAAGGCTTAGGTTTTAAAAGCAATGATCCCACCCATAAAATAAAAAATTATAGGTCATCATCCTTCGTGAGTGTTGCCATGGCAACATAAACAGAAAACCTTCAGCAAATAACACCTTTAGAAGATTACAGTTGCACCATAAAATTGGTGTGTTTACCCAATGGCATATAGGTATGCAATAGCGGTAGAGTCGTGGCCTTCAGTTATCTCTATTTGCTTGCTGCCCTGCCATCTGCCCATCTGCCTGCCAGGGTTTGTAAAACCAGGGAAAGGCTTGATCAGACTAATTTACGCTTATTATGGTACAGTTTCATGCATGTATAAAGTAAAGGTTATGAGCTGTCGGTTCGAAATAACGCAGTTATATTTTTCTCAAGTTTTACCAACCATTCAAAAAGTATTAAATATACATCAAAAAACACTGCTACATTTTGCAGGAGATTATGTGTTGAAAATTTCATTGCTGGATATGCAATAGTGGGTAAGTATTGGCTGCGATATGAAAAAAAAATTGTTAATATTTTTTCTCAATACTACAAAAAGTATATAGAATATCTATCTTTTCTGATAGATATTCTATATATACCATACATTTTGATATTTGACCTACTTTTGAATAATGACCTTGACCTACATATTAAAAGTCAAGGGTCAATTTGCCATTTAGAAGTAGGTTAGGCGTTGAAGAATGCAATACGTGTTAAAGGCAGTGGCGATGTGTAAAGGGGGTTAAAAAAACAAATTCAGGAGAAAAAATGTGCCCTTACTTGACATTTGATCAACTATTATGGACATATATTTGCGACCTTTGACCCACCTTTTATTGTAATAATATTTTATACCCCCATGTTAGGGCATATGTGGACATCTAAATATGCTGTTTTACACAAAATTGGCCATACGACCTCAAAAATTTCATAGATATTTCTTTTTTTGGCCCAATATGCTTGATTTTACATCAGTTGCTAACAAGCTATGGATGTATTTCTTTTTTATGTTGCCATGGCAACAATCACTAAGGATGATGACCTGCAAGTTTTCATTTTTTTGGTGGGATTATTGCTTAATCCTTAGTCTTAAACACATGCAAAACACAACCTTTACCCAACATTTTGGCTGTTCTTGGAGAAAAAACCCATAAATATTGACATTTGACCTATTTTTGAAAAGTGACCTTGACCTAGATATTCAAGATCAAGGGTCAATTTGCTATTTAGAACTAGGTTAAGGTTGGAGGAATGCAATAGGGTGCTTGAAAAGCAGTGGCAAGGTGTAAAAGAGGTTAAAAGAGACAAATTTAGGAGAAAAATGTGAAATATTTGCCCGTATTTGACCTTTGACCTACTTTTATGGACATTTGTGACATTTGACCCACTTTTTAAAAAATTATTATATTTTATACCCCCAATTTAGATCATATCTGGACATCTGCAAAAAAAATGGCCATACTACCTGGACAATTTCCCAGATATTTATTTTTTTGGCCCAATATGCTTGATTTTGCATTAGTTGCTAACAAGCCATGGAATGTATTTCTTTTTTATGTTGCCATGACAACAATCACTAAGGATGATGACCTGCAAGTTTTCATTTTTTTGGTGGGATTATTGCTTAATCCTTAGTCTTAAACACATGCAAAACACAACCTATACCCAACATTTTGGCTGTTCTTGGAGAAAAAAACAATAAATATTGACATTTGACCTACTTTTGAACAGTGACCTTGACCTAGATATTCAAGGTCAAGGGTCAATTTGCTATTTAGAACTAGGTTAAGGTTGGAGGAATGCAATAGGGTGCTTGAAAAGCTGTGGCAAGGTGTACAAGAGGTTAAAAAAGACAAATTTAGGCGAAAAATGTGAAATATTTGCCCGTATTTGACCTTTGACCTACTTTTAAGGACAACTGTGACCTTTGACCCACTTTTTTTTCTAATTATATTTTATACCCCTGTGTTAGAGCATATTTGGATATCTAGATAAGCTATTTTACACCATGCTATATAGACAATTTCCTAAATATTTCCTTGTTTGCATGTTCATGTTTACGCCTGGCGTACTCCCTTAGTTACCATGGCAACCAAAAAATTCCAAAAAATATTATTGTCCCAAATCCTCAAAATTATTTGCATGCCCTTTATTTTCCATTCAAAATATTTTTCAATGACTGACAGGCAATCAAATAACATGAAAAAAATGTTAGATTTGTAAAATGCAACTGACATTACCATGGTTACAGCCCTCTCTCTGGAAAACCATGTGACTTTTGTGATTTCTGTCACTTGCTATATCTAAGTTAGTATTATTGGCCAGACAGGATGTAACTTTGGATAATTCAACATTACCCTTCATCACTGCAGACAGGCTTAAAGTATGTTGATTCTTTTGAAAAAAAAGAAAAATTAGAATAATATAGGTGGCGCCACAGTCAAATTGGAATGAGTGCCCACGAGTTTGAAAATAGTTTCCGAAAATACAGGTGTTAGTAAAAAACTCCGCTTAGGTCACCTACCTGGATCGCGTTTCCTTTTTGAAAAAAGGTCCTTTGAAGTTGGTATGTCTTCACCTCAGGTACTGGACTGAAAACAATGGCCACTAGGGGGTGCTGTGGTAGGGTCGTAAATCATGGTATTTGAAAAAGAATGAACACAACAAGTTTCCTTACACTTCTACTTGTCATGTGCAATTTTTTACGTCATTAAATTCACAGCTCTCAACAGAGGCTACCTATCAATAAATGGTAATTTTTAGTTTCACAATTTTTCCCTTTTGAGGATTTATGAAAAAAAAGGGGTCTGACATTGGTCAACATAGCAGCTGTTTCCATGGAAACCGCTGGCTCTAGGAAAACAATTTTGGTGAATTTTTCTTAGCGAGACTTACAGCTTCGAAACGGTGTATGGCACATTGCTAAGTCTGACGGACCCCCGGCCACCCCCGCAGGTTTTTACAAAAAGTGCCTCTTAACACGGAATACAAATTTTCACCAAAGAACCACTTACAGGATATTGGTGTTATAAATTTCTTGACAGACAGACAGACAGACAGACATTATTTATTTTCATAATTATTTTTACATTCATACATACAATAAATGGAGTGATGATGTTAGTGATTAATGTAATTATGAAGGAGACCCCTAAAGTCAATGAAACTGACGCTTGCAAGGGGCCACCAAGGAATGAATGAGGAGATGCAGTGAGATGATGAGATGAAGGTGCTCAGAGCTTACCTATCACACATTACGGTATTGGCTTCAGTAAAATATAGAATATTAAAAAAATATATATTATAACTGAGGGAAGACTGTGTGTATAGATGAGACCAGGAGGCTATTAGCCTCTGCAAACGTAACAATCAACTCAGTCACATAACAGATTGTACAAGCTTATGTGATAATTTTTAACATATTTACGAAAGGAACTGTATGAGTGTAGATTTTACTTATAATTATACTTGGAGAATTATTAAAGGTATGTGTAGCACTGAGGATTATCTTAATTCCATTTTAGATTCAATTGAGGCTGCATCGCTAAACTGTGACTCTATGATAATCATTGGTTACCTCAACTATGACTACAAATTTGACGAATCTCTGGCTAAAAATCCTATACATAACATTGAATGCCTGTACAATGTTAAGCAGCTAGTTGAGTCAGCCACAAGAGTAACTACAACTTCATCATCCTTGATTGATGTTATTTTGTCCAATATGGGAGATAACCATGTTAAAACAAAGGTGATACCTGTGACAATGAGTGACCACTATCTGATATTTACAAGCCTCAAAAGTTCTAAAAAAGTACCTGGAACACACAAAACAGTTCGCTACAGAGACTTTAAGAACTTTGATGCTGAGAAATTCCTCCGCGATCTTCAAATTCAAATGGATATAATAACGAATCAGCATATTACAGATGTTCAATCCTTGTGGAATAATTTTAAAAATGCTTTTCTTCATGTGTCTGATGAACATGCTCCTTTCAAAACAATGAGATTGAAAAACAGATATAATCCCTGGTTTACTCCAAATATCACACGACTTATGTATGAAAGAGATCATTTGCACAAAAAGGCTACAAGATCAAAATCAACAGAAGACTGGGGACGCTACAGACAATAAAGGAATAGAATAACAGATTTATTAAGAAAAGAGAAAAGTGATTATTTTGAAAAAGAGATCAGTGCATGTGTTGATAAGCCCAGCAAATTGTGGAAGAAAATTTATTTCCTAACTGGCAGGAAACAAAACAATTCATCAACAAAGGATATAACAGCACAACAGTTTAATGAATACTTTGCTAATATTGGCAAACTGACATCCAATGGAAACAACAACAAACAAGGGATTACTTGGAAAAATCCACCGTGCATCCACACATTCAAGTTTCTTGACAACTGCTCAGCTGATGTTCTCAAAATTATTATGTCTCTTGATAGTGAATCTTCAAACTATGTTCTTAACTTTGATAGCAAGCTTCTGAGGCTTTCAGCAGATATAATATCCCCGATTCTTGCTGAAGTGTTTAATTCTTCTGTGTCCCAAGGTGCAGTGCCATCAGATTGGAAGTTCTCTCGCGTGACCCCCATTTACAAGGGCAAGGGAGAAAAAGACAGTCAAGGAAATTACAGGCCCATTTTAGTTATAGGACAAATTGGTCCAAAAACAGCTATTATTATATCTTATAAGTAATGACTTAATTAGTGTTGACCAATCAGCATACAGACCACGTCATAATACGCAGACAGCACTCCATAGGGTCATTGACACTTGGATTGAAGGAATTTGTGATGGACTAATGACCGGGGTGTGTTTTCTTGATATTCGCAAGTGCTTTGACTCAATTGACCATGAACTATTAAGAATTAAATTATCGCATTATGGCATTCAATCCAAGAAACTTAAGTGGTTTTGTAGCTACTTAAATAATAGGTCACAAATTGTAAATCATGGTTATAATGTATCTGACATCCAAAATCTTGATATTGGCGTGCCCCAGGGTTCAGTTTTGGGCCCAATTTTGTTTACAGTTTTTATAAATTATGTCACACAATCTGTTGCTAATGGTACATGTAATCTTTATGCAGATGACACAGTTGTTTACTTTCAAGGTAAAACATGTGCTGAAATAAATGTCTCTCTTCAAGAATGTATAACTGATCAGTCAAAGTGGTATAAAGATAATAACCTCACACTTAATGCAAGTAAATGTGAAGTCATGTTAATTGCATCTCAAAGGAAATTTATTTCTGATTCACTGTGTATAGATTTAAATGGTCAACAGCTTTTAAAATAATGTTTCATGTGCCAATTATCTAGGTATGAAGATTGATGACAATATTAACTGGAATTCGTATGTAAACAAACTATGCTGTAATGTTTCTCTTAAACTTCGCAGATTAGTGGGTTTAGTTTCGGCAGAGTTGTTAGCTAAAATCTGTAACAGTACAATACAGCCATGCATAGATTATGCCATAAGTGTTTGGGGTCAAACAACAGATCAAAATGTTTATAAAATACAACGACTCCAAAACTTAGCTGCAAGGATAATTACTCAGAACTTTGATTTTATTAACAGTAGAGGAATTGATATTGTGAGAAATTTGAATTGGATGAATGTTAAGACAGAGATGTCAATATTTCACAGTTTTATTAATGTTTAAAAGTATTCATGGTTTGTGTCCTAATTATATGAGTGACAATATAACAATGCTGTTTGATGTGACTGGAATGAATACAAGAAGCCATCCTATGAATGTTTATGTGCCAAGGCCTAACTGTGATATGTTCAAAAAGACTTTTGCTTATTGTGGTGCTGTTTCCTGGAACTCTTTACCTGATCAACTTAAAGATATTAACGATTTTAATGCATTTAAAAGATGCCTGAAAACCCACATTTTAACCTCTTAATCTATTTACATGTTTTATCGTTTTTAAACTTTTACTCATTTTGTATATATATCTGTACATTTATATATTTGTTCTTAATGTACATATTCATGTTTTTAACAGGGTCTACCTGAAAAACAGTTTTACTGAGTGTAAACACCCTGTGTATACACCCTGTGTTTCACACAGTTATAGTATAGATTTTCGATCTGTAAAATAGCATTGAAAAGCTGTCTATAAGTTGCTTAAAGTATTGGATATCAGGTTAAGGCATATTTACATGCTGTGCCTTTGGAATACTCATTTGAAAGATTTGTAAGTAAATCATTATTGGGCAGGCTTCATTGTGTGGTCTGTTACTAGTTTTTTTTTGTTTTTTGTTTTTTTTTCCCCCTGTTTTTCTTAACTACTGTCCTTAAAAAGTCGTCTTAATCATTTTACATTTTGTTCTAATACTTTTTCAGATTCTATGCCAGCCAAACTTGTAAATAGATTTGCTTACTTCTTTGAGAGGTGGAGTGAGGAGCCAGCACGGGTAATTTTGGGTCCTGGACACAGTATGTATTTGATTGAACAGGAATTAGGCTTATCTAATTTTGCTCAATTTAAACCAATATGTTTGATGTGACAGAAGACAATGATTTTTTTGATGGCAACAGCCAGTCATATTCACTGTTATATGATGAATGAAGATAATTCTGAAGATAATTCCATTAATTTGTTTGTGTTGCGAAACGCAAATGATGACGGAGGCAAACTTTAAAATTGACCAAATGCCTTTATTCACGCACCGTGACGATGACAGTGGTAATCTAAAATAAACCAAAATGACAAAACACTATAAGTAAAGAGTCTAAAAATATCCCATAAATTAAGTCAAAAATACACGAATCAAAATATATGTTTAAATCAATAATCATCAAGAATCACAATACCAAATAACTTACAAGAGACATTTGGCGACATGAGGGGGTAACAATATCTATCCATTAAGGACATCTGATATTTGACATCAATTTGACATGGGCACTGAAATACAATCCAAGATGGACACCCAATAAATACCAGTGAATCACACAAATAAAAAAATTATTTAATCACCCAATAAAATATCTAATTAATATTTTATGCAAATTAGGAATTACTAATCAAATAAATCAAATAAATAGATCATAATTCACAATCAATTAAATGGCTAATTATACAAATAATAAAGCTAGAAAATATTATAAAATCAGTACACACCTGAATTTCAAATGTTTACAGCTTCATGGCTGGAGAAAGACTGTTAGAATTTGAAATGACTCAGCTGAATGCTGCACATTCCAGGACACTGATTGGACAACATTAATCAGGTCAACAATGTTCACTCATGTCACTCACATGTAACACCAAATATGGAAATGACCCACATGTAACACCATATGTGGAAGTGACCCAATTAGGGAGCTTCCATTACCAAAACACCTGACAAGATGTCAGGGACAAGTTGGTATTTTTATCAATTATTTATGATTTTTTTATAAATCAATCTTTTTGTGTATTTGAAATAGGTAAAACAGAATAATGGATGACAAATAGGAAATAAAAAAAGAATAAGAAAAATAATTATGTGCTGAACATAACACTCCCCGACTTTGAGGAATTCCATTTCTCTAAAACACATAACTCAACATAAATATACAAAATTTTTACAAAATATGTAAATGACACAAAAGTAAATGTAAAACAATACATGATCAAATAAAAATCATACAAAGAAGAAAAAATTCCATCATCAATCACCTTCCAATAAAACTACTTTGGTGATTGGTCGTGTCAAGACAGTGGACTTGGTTCTGACTTTAACCGATCTGACCAGACCATCACGACCTTCATTTGCTTCCACAATGAGACCTAAAGGCCAAAGTCCTCTTGGGGTGCCCTCGTCACACACTAAGACCAAGTCATCCTTCTTGACGTTCCTGTGTTTCTTTGTCCATTTTTGTCTCTTCTGCAGTTCAGGTAGGTACTCGCTGATCCATCTCCTCCAGAATTGCTCTACTAGATGTTGAGTTTATTTCCATCGCCTGCGATACATGTGATCCTGCATGAATACACCAGGTGGGGGGCCAGGACCTCTCCGGAGTAAGAGCAAGTGGTTGGGAGTCAAAGGACAAAGGTCATTGACCTCGGAGCTGACCTTGGTTATTGGCCTTCCATTGATGATGGACTCAACTTCACACAGAAAAGTACATAAAATTTCATCAGTCAATCTTTGTTTAGAATTCATCAGTAAGCCAGCAAGACCATACGTGTTGTACGAATGAGCCGCTCCCACACACCACCCATGTGGGACGCATGGGGAGGATTGAAGATCCACTCGACATCATGGTTCACACAGTATTGATGAATTGCAGAAAATAATTTCACCTCCTCCATTCCTCGCTTCAGCTCGGCCTGTCCTCCCACGAAGTTTGTCCCATTATCAGAGAAGATCTTCTGGGGTGTTCCTCTTCGGGAAATGAACCGACGAAGGCCATTGAGGAAAGAGTCTGTATCCAAGGAAATAATCAATTCGTTGTGAACTGCTCTCGTAGTAAGACATGTATAAATACATCCATAACGCTTGGCTTCAGAGCGACTGACTTTAACCAAGAAGGGACCAAAATAGTCCACTCCAACGAAAGAAAATGGGGGTTCACCGGGCTTCAGCCGCTCAGGGGGCAAATCAGCCATTTGCTGCAAACATGGAGAATCATTCAACCTGCGACATCCAACACAATTGTGAGGAATTTTCTTCACCACAGACCTTGCTCGAGTGATCCAGTACTTCGCTCTCAGCAGACTAAGAGTCCACTCAGTTCCAAGATGAGCATCGTTGTGGATTTCCTGGACAATCTTCAAAGCAACGTCATGATTATGAGGCATGATTACAGGATGTTTCTGGGAGTCATGTAGGTTGGCATGACGCAATCTTCCGCCTACACAAATCAAACCATTCACATCAATCAAAGGAACCAAATCACTCAATGAACAAGATTTCTCCACAGACTGGCCGGATTGCAACTTAATCATTTCACTCTCATAAGACATCTTCTGAACATGCTTGAGAATGACAATTTCAGCCGATTTAACTTCGCTGACAGACAACTCACTGCGATCTTTCTTCTTTTTGCAGAGAATCTCTCTAAGCCGGAGAATCCAAGCGACAGCTCTTCGAAGCTTAGTCCAGCTAGAGTAATGGTCTATCAGTCTATCCA
This sequence comes from Platynereis dumerilii, assembly GCA_026936325.1. Classification (NCBI taxonomy): domain Eukaryota; kingdom Metazoa; phylum Annelida; class Polychaeta; order Phyllodocida; family Nereididae; genus Platynereis; species Platynereis dumerilii. The sequence continues at coordinate 474,206 of JAPTHN010000111.1, read as the reverse complement.
GCGGATGTTCTGTCACTTCAGTTACACAAGCTAGTTTGACTGACTGCTTACCAGCTGGTTGCTCATTCTTCACTTCTGCATCCTCTTCAGACAGAGATACATCCACATCATCCTGTTTCCAGTCCGACTTGTAGGTCCACAAAAAGTCGGGGCCACGGAACCACCTGGATTTCTCCAAATCCGCTGCGGACTGTCCTCTGGATATGATGTCAGCCGGATTCTGGATGCCGGGAATATGCAACCACTGATCTGCCTGCGTAAGACGTCTGATCTCTCCAACCCTATTTGCAACATAAGCATGAAATCGACGAGTATCATTTCTGATATACTTTATAGCAACTTCGGAATCCACCCAGAAATAGGACTTTGCGAAATCCAAGGACATTTCTCTGCGTAGCATGGTATCCGCCCTCGCTGCTATCAGTGCTGCATGTAGTTCAAGGCGTGGAATTGATGTAGTTTTAATTGGGGCTACTTTGTCCTTACTATGAATTAAAGTCACATGTATCTCCCCTTGTTTGTTGACACATCTGATGTAGCTGCAACTTCCAAAGGCAATCATGCTAGCATCGCTGAAGTGATGCAACTCAATCACAGCATCATCAAACATACTGGGTTTCACACAGCGAGGTACCTTGATCATCCTGACAAACTCCATCGTCCTCAGCCATGCGTACCACTTGTCCGTCAAGTCTGGTAGCATTCTGGAAAAGCACTTTGCCAATAATAAGCACAGGCGAGACCAATCCCAGTGGATCAAACATTGATGAAATTATGCTCAATATCCTTCTTCGTGTGACTGGTCCATCTTTATCCATGAGCATGTGAAAGAAAAGCTCATCGGAGGAGATGTCCCATCTCACCCCGAGCGCTTTACTACTATCAGTGAAGGATAAATCTTTTCCTTCTTTGGCTCGTTCACTCTCTGGAACTGACTTGAGCACTTCTTTATCATTGCTTACAAATGGGCACATAAGAGTCAACTTTCCAAGGGATCGGAAACTCGTAATGCTTATCCACAATCCTAAGCTTTTCATCCCACAATCTTACAACAGCCTTATCATTTTCCGACCACCCTGGCTCAAGATGCAAACTACCTTCATCTTCAAGTTGCCACAATCTGTTGACATCCTCTTCTAGAGATGCACTCACGAAATGGCTGATCACTTCCTTGCTCACCGGGTCAGACATCACAGGACCATTAACTGACCAGCCGAACATTGTCTTCACTGCAAAAGGATCACTTCTTCACCCTTTGCGCACTTCCAATGGCACCAGAGCCTCACAGTGGTCTTGACCTATCAGGATCTGGACTTCTGAAACATCACTCTGGATAGGCAAACCATGCAAATGTGGGTATTGTGACACATCAATAGCTGGAACTCTAACAGGTATTCTGTCAACAACATACACTTCTGACAAGGCAAGACAATGAACACCATCATGAGACTTAAGATCATCATGAGACTTAAGATCAAGACTAACAACATTTGAGGTCTTAAATTCCTGACTTCTACTCATGGTATTCAACAAATATGTGACCTTCGTACCTTTTACTTGTAATTGATCAACCAAAGCTTTGGTACAAAAAGAAGTGTTTGAACCCGTATCAAGAATTGCTAATGCATTACACTGTTCATTCACAACAACAGATACAATTGGAACCATCACACTTGAGTATTCAATCTTCTCTGTACACGCTTGGACTTCATCGTTAGCTACTTCCGTTTGATACGTCATACTAGAAGATCTGGATGTAGAAGCAGAGTCACGAGAGTCAATATGAATGAACTTGGTGTGTTTTTCACCACAATTCGGAACAGAACAAACAGAGGATTTTCGACAATTCACAGTTACATGATTATCAAGAAGACAGTTATGGCAAAGATGCTTGTCATTGACGAGTTTTAGCCTCTCGGGTGGCTTCATGGTCTTGAAGACAGGACAGTAGAAGTCTATGGGGGTCCTTACACGAGAGGACACATGGTTTGAACGTTCTTCTACCCTTCTTAGCGGATAGGGACGTGTTAGTGTTCAAAGAGGTAGATCTCCACGTTGTCTCCTTGCGATTTCCATCTTTATGGACAGACATTTTTGCACCATAGATTGGATCAGCAGCATCAAATCCTTTTCTCTCGATGAATTCAACGAACACCTCAAACCCAGGATATGAGTCTTTGTCATGCTTCTCCTTCATTGCTAACTTTATCCAGTTATCACGAATTCCAGGCTCCAACCGTTTCAAAATGCTCACAATCGAAGACTGAGTATCAATTTCTGGCAGCTTGCCAAGATTACCGAGAATATTGAGAGCACTATTCAGATCATCAGATAACTGCACCAAGCCTTTGGCGGACTGGATCTTTCCTCCAGTCGTCAGGTTACGGATAATTTCATCAGCAATAATGTGAGGATTACCATATCGCTTAGTCAAAGCTTCCCTGGCCTTCTTGTATCCACCAGCCTTCATATTCGTAAAGGGCCTCACGGTTTTCTGGGCGTCACCAGTTGTTTTGTCCAAGAGGAGAGTGAGCTTGGTGGCCTCATCAGACACACGTTTGTCAATGTTTTCATCAAATATGGCAAAGAAACTATGAAAGAGAAGAGGATCTCCATCATATGGCGTAATGCATAAATTCGAAACTCTCATCATATTCAAGATGTCGACTGTAGATGCATCACTAGAATTTTCACGAGGTGTGGCTTCATCCCCTGATCCCCTTTCCAGGTCAGGTGGTTTAACTTCATTTTTCGTGACTGGCTTGACACTTTCTGCTCTTTTCAGGGCATTAATATACTGATCTTGAACTTGATCAAAGAGTTCATCACTGCTTTTAATATCTGCTTCGTAAGTAAGAGTTTCATGATAGGCCCCATGGGCAACTTCAAATGCCGTGAACTTATCTTTTATCTTCTCCAGCCTAACTTCAACTTCTTTGACCATAGCAGCTTCAACTAACTTGAGGGTTGTATTTATTTCTCTCGTCAGTGCCCCTTTTCTAGCGGACCTCCCTTTCTTCAACTCTTCAGTCATGATGTCTCTTATTACTGTTGCGAAACGCACATTATGACGGAGGCAAACTTTAAAATTGACCAAATGCCTTTATTCACGCACCGTGACGATGACAGTGGTAATCTAAAATAAACCAAAATGACAAAACACTATAAGTAAAGAGTCTAAAAATATCCCATAAATTAAGTCAAAAATATACGAATCAAAATATATGTTTAAATCAATAATCATCAAGAATCACAAACCAAATAACTTACAAGAGACATTTGGCGACATGAGAGGGTAACAATATCTATCCCTTAAGGACATCTGATATTTGACATCAATGTGACATGGGCACTGAAATACAATCCAAGATGGACACCCAATAAATACCAGTGAATCACACAAATAAAAAAATTATTTAATCACCCAATAAAATATCTAATTAATATTTTATACAAATTAGGAATTACTAATCAAATAAATCAAATAAATAGATCATAATTCACAATCAATTAAATGGCTAATTATACAAATAATAAAGCTACAAAATATTATAAAATCAGTACACACCTGAATTTCTAATGTTTACAGCTTCATGGCTGGAGAAAGACTGTTAGAATTTGAAATGACTCAGCTGAATGCTGCACATTCCAGGACACTGATTGGACAACATTAATCAGGTCAACAATGTTCACTCATGTCACTCACATGTAACACCAAATATGGAAATGACCCACATGTAACACCATATATGGAAGTGACCCAATTAGGGAGCTTCCATTACAAAAAAACCTGACAAGATGTCAGGGACAAGTTAGTATTTTTATCAATTATTTATGAATTTTTTATAAATCAATCTTTTTGTGTATTTGAAATAGGTAAAACATAATAATGGATGACAAATAGGAAATAAAACAAGAATAAGAAAAATAATTATGTGCTGAACATAACGGTTTGCATATTCTCCTTATTACAAAGATGATAAAGCGATTGAAGTGTTAAATAATGGCTTTCATTCATTTATTGTACTTAGTCTTAACTGTCAATCCTTGCATGCAAAACATAATGAATTACAGGTTTACTTAGAATTTTATAAAATGAATAATGTTACAATCGATATAATTTGCTTACAGGAAACTTGGTTATCGGATGGTTGTGATGTTTCTCTTTTGTCCCTGGAAAATTATCAGCTCATCTCTAAAGGTAAACAATGCAGTGCACATGGTGGGGTAGCTGTCTATTTGCATGAAAAATATAATTATAAGATTTTAAACTTTTTTGAGTCACAGCTCTGCGATAGCCAATTTATTGAGATTTCTGGAGATGCTCTAGATGTAAATAACGAGAAACATACTATAGGAAATCTGTATAGGCCTCCTAGACAAAGTGTAGTAGATTTTGATAAATTTGTCAATGAAATTAGCATGATATTTCAAACTTTACAACGATTTAAAAATGTACTTATAACAGGAGATTTTAATATTGACTTACTGAAATACAAGGAGAATCACCATGTAAGTCAATATCTTTATAATATTATTGCAAATAGTTATACTCCGAAAATTACTTTCCCCACAAGGCTCACACAAAACCACGGCACTCTGATCGATAACTTTTTATTAAAAATCAATGATAAAGCTCTTGAATGTAAAGCAGGAATTTTGTTGAACAATTTATCTGACCACCTTCCATATTTCATTAAATTGCATTGTTTGCAGCATAAAAAAACACCAAAGCTGATTCAAGTTAACTGTAACAGCCCAGGTGCTAATGAACTCTTTCAAGAATATCTTTCAAATCTAGCATAGAAGATAAACTAAATAAATCTATGAGTGCTGATCCTGAAGAAAACTATCAAATTCTAAGTAATATAATAAGAACTGGATATGATAATTTCTTTAGAATTAAAACTGTAAAATTCAACAAGTACAAACATAAAAAATCTCCCTGGATAACGCATGGTATTATTAAATCCTTGAAGTATAGAGATAAACTATATAGGGATTTAAAGAAAACTATACCCCAAGATGAGACTTATGAAAGGAAAAGAATTAACTTCCAAACATACAGATGTATTCTTCGAAAGTGCATTCGCTCTGCCAAAAAAGACTATTACTTCAACATTTTTGAATCTTGTAAAAATAACATTTAATCCACATGGAACAATATCAATCTAATTTTATATAAATGCAGCAAGAAAAGTGATTTTCCAAAATGTTTTTTAGTAAATGGGGACTTCATTTCCGATCCATTGCAGATTGCTAATCAATTCAATCTGTACTTTACCAATATTGGTCCTGAATTAGCAAATAAAATTGATGTAATTGAAGGGAAAAGCTACATGGATTATCTGAATATCCCCATACAAACAAAATTTACTTTCACTCCTATCACCAAGAGAGATGTGATAAAAACCATTGATGATTTGAAAACAAAAACATCACGAGGCAAAGATAAGATATCAAATAAGATGTTAAAACTAATTAAAAATGAGGTTTCTGAAGCATTAGCAATTATAATTAATCAGTCTCTGTTAACTGGGATATTCCCGAAACCGCTTAAAATTGCCAGGGTTATTCCATTATATAAAAAAGATGAGAATTTTATGTTTAACAACTATCGTCCTGTCTCAATTTTATTTAGTTTCTCAAAGGTGTTTGAAAAAATTATGTTTAATCAGATTTATAAATATTTCAATGAAAACAATTTACTTTTTGGAAGCCAGTATGGGTTCCGTTCTCTGCATTCAACTGAATTAGCTACAATTGAATTACTTGATAAATTATATGATGAATTAGATAATAATGAAACTCCTATCAGTATCTTCCTAGATTTATCGAAGGCATTCGATACAATTGACCATTCTATTCTGATTGATAAGCTGAAATATTATGGATTTGATGGTTTGTCTTTAGAATTATTGAGAAGTTACTTAACGGATAGATATCAGAATGTAGAATTCAAGGAAACTGTATCGGACTTACTAAGAATAACTGTTGGGGTTCCACAGGGGTCTATTTTAGGTCCCCTGTTATTTATAACTTATAGCAATGATTTACATAAAATAAACAGTGTTTTTAGCCCAATTATGTACGCAGATGACACCACTTTGAGTGCAACACTAAATAACTTCAAATCTACTGATGGTACACTTAGAAACATAATATCTGAACTTGATAAATATAATATTTGGTTTAAACTTAACAAATTGTCACTTAATTGTAAAAAAAACCTCAGCAATTGCATTTCATATGCCAAACAAAGCCATTGAATATCCAGAACTAAAGATAGATGGAATACAGATATCTTATACAAAAGAGTTCAATTATCTTGGAATTGTTTTGAATGAAAACTTGAAGTGGAATTCGCATATTGACTATATTTCAAAAAAGATATCGAAGGTGGTTGGTATGTTAAACAAACTTAAATTTATCCTTCCAGAGCATGTTCTTTTTACAATTTATAGTCCATGAGCCAGACCCCATATTTTCACAGATCGGTACCACCTGGGGTGGCAAAATCTAACAGTGTTTTTCTGAAAGACATATGCCTATAGACTATAAAAAAGTTTGAGCCCCAGATTGGAGCGGCAGCTTAGTGGTAGTAATCAGCCCTTAAATATGGGAATCTGTGTCGGATTTGAGCACATGAATTATGGGGTAGGGGAAACTAAAATTGCTATATCTTCTGAATCAATGGGCCAATTTCAACAAATTACCCCTAAAAATGTCCGGAATTTTGAGTTTTACAAATATAGGTCAATACATGACCAATATGCAAATTAAGTAGGTCGTCAGAGGTCAAAAGGTCACAAAAATTGACTATTGCTTAAAATCTGAACCAATGTCCAAATAAACACCACAGCTCCCAACCCAATGTGACTTGGTAGGTCATGGAGGGCTTAGATTATAGATAACAAGTATGAAAGTCCATTTTATGCCAACAAATGGATAATTCATGCATGTGTCAGCAGCGGCACATAATGAAATATGGTACATATTTGAAAATGACTGTTTTAGGGGTGGAGGAAACTAAAATTGCTGTATCTCCTGTATCAATGGTCCTATCCCCACAAATTACCCCTCAAAATGTTCGAACTTGTAAGTTCTACACATATGTGTCATTATATGACCAATATGCAAATTAATTAGGTCATCAGAGGTCAAAAGGTCACAAAAATTGACTATTGCTGAAAATCTGAACCAATGTCCAAATAAACACCACAGCTGCCAACCCAATGACACTTGGTAGGTCATGGAGGGCTTAGATTATAGATAACAAGTATGAAAGTCCATTTTATGCCAACAAATGGATAATTCATGCATGTGTCAGCAGCGGCACATAATGAAATATGGTAAATATTTGAAAATGACCGTTTTAGGGGTGGAGGAAACTAAAATTGCTGTATCTCCTGAACCAATGGTCCTATCCCCACAAATTACCCCTCAAAATGTTTGAACTTGTAAGTTCTACACATATAGGTCATTATATGACCAATATGCAAATTAATTAGGTCATCAGAGGTCACAAGGTCACGAAAATTGATCGTTGCTTAAAATCTGAACCCTCATCCAAAACAAACTCCTTAGCTGCCAAACCAATGGGACTTGTTAAGTCATTTAGGGGTCAGATTATAGATAAAAAGTGTCAAAGTAAATTTTATGTCTAAAAATGCAGAATTTATGTATATTTCAGCATCGGCACAAACAGAATATGTCAGATATTTGAAAATGACCGTTTGAAGGGCGAGGGAAACTAAAATGCTATATCTCCTGAAACAATGGTGCTATTCCAACATATTACCCCTTAAAATGTTCGGACTTGTGGGTTCTACATATATAGGTCATTAGATGACCAATATGCAAATTAATTAGGTCATCAGAGGTCGAAAGGTCACAAAAATTTACCACTGCCTAAAATCTTGAGTACCTCATCAACAACAAACACCATAGCTGCCAAACCAATTGGACTTTGTTAAGTCATTTAGGGAAAAGATAATATGAAACAATTATGAAAGTCAATTTTATGTCTAAAAATGCAGAGTTTATGTATATGTCAGCAGTGGGACATAACAAAATATGACAGGTATTTGAAAATGATAGTTTCAAGGGTGGGCGAAACTAAAAAAATTGCAAATCTCCCGAAACCAGTGGTCCAATTCCAACAAATTTCTGCTGCAGGTGTCTGGAATTAGGAGTTTTGTACATGTTATTTAACCAACATGCAAATCAATTAGGTCATCAGAGATCAAAGGGTTGTAAGAATGTACCTTTGCTTAAAATCTGAGCCCTCATGAAAAAATTACACACCGTAACCGGCAAACCAATGGTACTTGATAAGTCATGTAAGGCTCAGATGATAGATAACAAGTGTCAAAGTCAATTTTATGCCTAAAATTGAGCTTTACAGGATATTTCTTATACAAAATTAAAATGTAAAAAATGTAGAGGATGTCACCAGGGACCAGGTGAGTATATCAATCCATAAGTCATCAATTTGAGTTTCTTTGCTTGGAGAAGATTCCATCACACAAAAGTACCAGAAAATTATTTCTCTTTCCAACAGTCTCCTGTGGGGGTGGATGTGAAAACTTCTGGGGTGCATCAGAGGTGACAAGGTGCATCAGCATCGATAAGGTACACTCTACAAGAACAGGAGATGTATTGCACATTGTTGGATGCAGTAAAGTCTCATCAAGAGGTGAACCATCCAACCTTTCATGGATGCTTTGACTCTATCTGCAGAATTATGAAATAATTGGATGGCCTGGTTATTGCATAAATTGCTGAGCAGTGCCTAAATGACATGCTAGTCTGCAGCTGTGGGTAGGCGAAGGCAGTGAACCACCTCCAGTCGCATATGCCGGTGAGTGGAGCAATGCCAGAGTACTGATAACCTGCTATAACATTTCCACCGGGAGCAGCTCTTTTTCACGAGCACACAGGGTGCTTCCCAAGCACCTTATGTGAGGTGATTCAGGGCACCCTGAGCATTAATTATGACAAGGCAATATACTCAAAAAGGTTGATTCTAAACATTTTTCATTCTTAGGGCGCACAACCCCCCCCCCCCTGCCCCATTAAATTATATGTATTCATCCTCCTTTTTGCTCATCCTTGATATGACTATCTTCTTGGCCTTCTTTCTCAATGCTTCTTTCTTCTAGTTCCCTTGTGTTAGCAGGGGACCGGGGGGGGGGGGGGTGACAAGGGAGGCGAAAGCCAGGAAAGAGGGTCCACTAATAGAGCGTGGTGGGTGAGGGGGGGAGACAAGGATGTTTGGAGGAGACTACGAAGTCAAAGAGAAAAGGTCTGGAGTCACTCATCTTTCTTATCTCTCTCCCTCTGCCTCTTTTCCTGTCACCCACTGGGAGGCAGGTTAGCTCAGTGGTGCATGTTGAACACCCAACCACTCTATACTGGGTTCATATTCAGGCTAGGGCACTCTATTGCATAGCAGTATCAATCATCCCTATGCTCCATTTCTATTTTCTCCTCCTATCCCAATAAGCTTGTCAAGCTCATAACCCTATAACACCTCAAGCCTTCATCCAACGATCCCCTCCCTCTGACCCTCTCCCCGTTTTACTTGCTACAAAATTACCTTTCATGAACCCTATCCTCCCTGCAGTACAACCCAATATAAAGTATGATTACCCCCAACAGGAAGGAAGAATCAGCCACCTTTACCTACTTTGAACCACCTTTTAAAATCACCCCCATTGCGTATGATTTTTGTGTGTGCCCCATTGCTAATTGCAATTAGGCCCTACATTGCATGCTACCTGTGTTAATGGACTTCTTAATATGGGATGAGGTTGTGGTGAGGACACTAAGGTAGTTGTGAGGAGATTTTGGGTGGAGGGGAGAAAGGCAAGGAGGGCAAAATAGGTAAAAAGAGGACTTCTGGCGGAGAATGTTCTTACTTTATTTTGGGTTGTACTGTATATCATCGAGGATGATTGGAGGAAGCATGGAAGCTGGAGATATGGAAGACGCTCGGAGGGTACAAGTACATCTACATATTGACATGAAGGGAAGAGGAGAAATAATGGAAGCACTGAGGCAAATAGTGAGACTATGAAGGAGGAAACTATGAAGGACGAGACTATGAAGGAGGAGACTATGAAGGAGGAGACTATGAAGGAGGAGCCTATGGAGTAGGAGACTATGGAGTAGGAGACTATGAAGGAGTCCTGAGACAAAGGAGAAGGCAGAAAGAGAAGATTGAGGAAACTAGAAGGGATGATACTAACCAGAAGGAGGAAACATGGAGGGGAGTATTGGTGGTATGCTGCCATATTTTTGACCATTTGATCCCAGTTCTCTCAGTCTGTCTAGTTTTGAGTCCATAAAAAAAGCCAGAAGCGAAGAGAAGCAGTTTCCAGACATCTATAAATCACAAATTTGATAGTCCTATTTCATATTTAGTTTACTATGTCTTGAATCAACTCTTCATCTTATTGAGAAGACATGCATTTCAGTTGTGTGTGGCACATTCAGTCACATTTTCTGGTGTTTTGCCCCTTGATGGACTCTCAATTTTCATATTGAGCATGTAAGGACATCATACATCGGGTGTAGAACTTACAATTGAAAACATTTTGAGTTGTAATTTGTAGGAATTGGACCATTTGTTCAGGAGAAACAGCAATTTTAGTTTCCCCCGCCCCTGAAACACATTTTCTGTCATATTTGATTATGTGACACAGCTGACATGTATACATAAATTCTCCTTTTTTGGCATAAAATCTACTTTGACACTTGCTATCTATAATCTGACCCCTAAATGACTTAACAAGTCCCATTGCTCTGATAGCTAAGGTGTTTGTTTGATGAATTATAGATTGATATACTCACCTGGTCCCTAGTCCTCTACATTTTTTGCATTTCAGTGCTGCATAAGAAATATCCTGTAAAGCTCAATTTTAGGGATAAAATTGACTTTGACACTTGTTGTCTATCATCTGAGCCTTACATGACTTATCAAGTACCATTGATTTGCCGGTTACGGTGTGTAATTTTTTCATGAGGGCTCAAGATTTTAAGCAAAGGTACATTTTTGCAACCTTCTGATCTCTGATGACCTAATTGATTTGCATGTTGGTCAAATAATATGTATAAAACTCCTAATTCCAGACACCTGCAGCAGCAATTAGTTGGAATTGGACCACTGGTTTCGGGAGATATAGCAATTTTTTTAGTTTCGCCCACCCTTGAAACTATCATTTTCAAATACCTGTCATATTTTGTTATGTCCCACTGCTGACAGATACATAAACTCTGCATTTTTAGACATAAAATTGACTTTCATTTTAAGGGGTAATATGTTGGGATAGCACCATTGTTTCAGGAGATACAGCATTTTAGTTTCCCTCGCCCTTCAAACGGTCATTTTCAAATATCTGACATATTTCGTCTTGTGCCAATGCTGAAACATACATAAAATCTGCATTGTTACACATAAAATTTACTTTAACACTTTTTATCTGTAATCTGACCCCTAAATGACTTCACAAGTCCCATTGGTTTGGCAGCTAAGGAGTTTGTTTTTGGATGAGGGTTCAGATTTTAAGCAACGATCAATTTTTGTGACCTTGTGACCTCTGATGACCTAATTAATTTGCATATTGGTCATATAATGACCTATATGTGTAGAACTTACAAGTCCGAACATTTTGAGGGGTAATTTGTGGGGATAGGACCATTGGTTCAGGAGATACAACAATTTTAGTTTCCTCCACCCCTAAAACGGTCATTTTCAAATATATACCATATTTCATTATGTGCCGCTGCTGACACATGCATGAATTATCCATTTGTTGGCATAAAATGGACTTTCATACTTGTTATCTATAATCTAAGCCCTCCATGACCTACCAAGTCACATTGGGTTGGGAGCTGTGGTGTTTATTTGGACATTGGTTCAGATTTTCAGCAATAGTCAATTTTTGTGACCTTTTGACCTCTGACGACCTACTTAATTTGCATATTGGTCATGTATTGACCTATATTTGTAAAACTCAAAATTCCGGACATTTTGAGGGGTAATTTGTTGAAATTGGCCCATTGATTCAGAAGATATAGCAATTTTAGTTTCCCCCACCCCATAATTCATGTGCTCAAATCCGACACAGATTCCCATATTTAAGGGCTGATTACTACCACTAAGCTGCCGCTCCAATCTGGGGCTCAAACTTTTTATAGTCTATAGGCATATGTCTTTCAGAAAAACACTGTTAGATTTTGCCACCCCAGGTGGTACCAATATCTGGTCTGGCTCATGGACTATTATAATTCTCTTATTGTGGCCCATTTGAATTATGGAGCCTTGATTTGGGAACGTAATATATCCAGATTAACTATTTTACAAAAAAAGGCATTGAGGGCTGTGACCAAAAGCAAGTATAATGCACACACTAGCATTATTTTTAAAAATCTTAAAACTTTAAAATGCCAAGACATCTGTGCACTGCATTGTTTAAAATTTTGTTATAAATTGGAGAATGAGCAACTACCAAAATATTTTCTAAATTCTAGCATTTTCATTAAAAGGAGCGAAATTCATGAGCATTACAGTAGGAGAGTAAATGATTACAATATACCTTGAATAAGGCATGAATTTATGAAACAGGGTATCAGATTTAAAATAGCTGGAACTTTCAATAATATGCAGCCAATATTCAGGGACAAAATTCAAACTCATAGCCTTCTTGGTTTCAAAAATTATGTTAAAAATGCCATGATTGACAGTTATGATGCAACTTGCCATATTGAAAATTGTTACATATGCAACAGAATTTAGGCTAATCTTTAGGAGTAAGCTAATTTTTTTGACAGACCGACAAGACAAACGACTGGAGACACCCAAGTAATGACGATTTATATGACGGACCTATTGACTGACATATGCCAAAAAGAAGAGCTTTGCTTCTTTAGTTTATTTACTGTGTCCATGACAGTTCCCGGTGCTGCCTCCCGCTCTGCCTCCCACTCTGCCTCTGGAATTTACTTTTCCTTTAAGGTGGCCCCAAGCCAACGGTCATTTAGGCCTTATTGGGGTCTCCTACCATAAATATTGTTTTGATGATTTATGAATGTGATTTCAAATGGTAAATAAATGATCTGAATCTGAATCTGAATCTGTGTAAATATATTTAATAAATAAATAAATAAATAAAACACAGCACCTTGCTGCCTGCTGAGCAGTGAAAACTGAATTTAACTTTCAAATGACATAACTCTGGTTGAAGGATAATTATACCATACCTATGAGCCATCGGCCAATCAGAAGCCTGTATTTGGCGGGTATATATCCTATATTCTTTGTTGTTCACTTATACGCCCATGGGAGTATATAGGATATATAAGCCTCATTGTTTAACAAATCTCATAACACAAACAGCAAAACTACACCAAACAGTGAATTGCCAACAAAAATGAAACAAAAATAAACAAAAGTACTATAATACTTAAAGCCTTTTGACAAATCCTTAAATCCTTTTTATTCCAACCCAATCTAGATTTTTTTATGCAAATATGACTTAGGGTAAGGGTTCAACCATATTAGATATCAGGGAGGGGGGAGGCTTAAACTTTTAAAAATAAAAAATGTTTTGTCATGTTTTGGTAAAATAAATAAAATATACTTTTGAGCAGTCTTAAAATAAATAATTACAGGTGGTGGGGGACTGGGGGTATTTCATTACGTGGCTTGGTTTCATAAAAACACATTTGAAATAAATAGGGTCTAATTACTGCTGCTGTTACCATGAAATAAAAACTCCAAGCCTCCCTCCCGCTTTTAAAATATTTGATGGTAACCCCTAAGAATCCAGCATTCTCCTGATTTTTAAAATTATTTTTTAAATTATTATTTTCACATTTTTTTACTTTTGCCTATTTCCCCGCATATTTTTTTCAATTCCCTCCCCCACTCCCCCCCCCCAAAACATTTTTTCCCTGCATTTTTTGCCCTCATCTTTTTTCAAATTTTTCTTTTCACTTTTTTAATCAATTTTTTTCACAAATATTTGTTCCATATTCGACCGGTTTTAGTTTCCACTTTCTAAAAAATGTTCACTCCCTATATATTTTTTCTAATAATTTTGCTACTTATTAGCTTATTATATTATCTGAGCATATATATTAAAGTGGGTAATTGGGAGACTTATATGCCTATGCCAAGTATTGAAATCACAAATGCTTCTACAATCAGATTAAAAAATATACGGGAAATCTCTTTAGCTTTTAAGTATTTGACTGATAATTTACAATACCTTTCACATGCATTGGCCTTGTATATCCAAGAAAATTCTCAGAATAAGTAAGAATTTCATGTCAACCATGATGCCTTTTGGATTTTTTTTCTTCAACTGATACTTTCATGTTATTAAGTTAATCCCTTGGCAAATTGTTTGTAGCTGTTTTCTGCTTCTCTCAAATCCTTCTTGTTTTATTTTCTTTTTTAAATCTCTTTGTTTATGTTTTATGTTGTTTTGTTTAAGGTATAAGTTAGTTATATCCCTTGTTTTCGTGAATATGTGATATACACCTCGGCTAACGCCTCGGTATATATCACATATTCCCTCAAACGCGGGATATAACTAGCACTTATTCATCATCATCTAAATGCCTTCAAACTTTCGGCAATCATTTAACAGTGCATATTGGGTGTTATCCTAAAATGATAAAAAGTGACAGAGATTTTGGTGAAGGAAAACTCGAAAAATTGTAGTGAAAAGTGCGTAAAAAGTATGAAAATTAACCCAAAGATCAAGTTTCTGTTGTGTTAAAAAATGAATTGCTTTGCACCAGTGGTACATAGAGTCTTAAAATTTGCTTGTGTGCATTTAGGTATACACAGGAAATTTTGGAGAAAGGACAGTACTATACATGGAATTGTTTTTTTGTACAAACGATGTGAAGAACAAATGAGAATGAACTTTTAAAGTTCAAAAATGCAACTTAAAAGCAAAAGAGGTTGTATAGTGGTCTTAATTTTTTTGTGGTGACAGTTTTCCTTCTATGAACATCAAACTTGCCAAGCCTCCAGAACACCACCTTATGCTTCATTCTCACGGCAGCTCCCGGAGAACTTTTTGAAACGGGGGCGAAGTATTTTCAGGAGAGACGGAAAAATATTTCCTCTTTTTACGTATCGCGCAGGGGCATTTTAGCTTCCCGCCGGACATCTTTTGGTTGCACGCCGTCGAGAATCCTGCTTCTTACCGTCACTTCAAATCGCGAGGTCGCAGAAAAAAAGTTTCAACCAGTACAAATTTTATTAAAATCGACGGGGGAGCAGACCAGATAAATTGTTCGACGCCGCGATCAGAAAAGTAAGACTGGGTCGAAGTTTTCGCGCCACTGAGGGGCAAAAAGTTTCCCGCCGTTTAGGAAAACAAGCGGGATTCTCTGCGTGGCGCCAAAAAGGTCGACCCCGGGGTTCTTCTGCACTCCGCCGTCAAGGAAAATGCTCCGGGACGTGTGCAAAACCTTCGCGCCGTCGTCTGGACCCCCTCCCGGAGCAGACAGAGTGGCGCCAGAGGGGCTATTTTTAGCAAAATCCTTTGTCCGCGGGGTACTGAAACCATCACGGCGTCAACCTTTTGTGCCACGGCGGGAAAGGGGGGTCTGCCATGGAGACGCACTGGCGCGCGCCTCGCAGATAAATAGAAGAGCAGCCACTAGAGCACCATAACCACTCTGAACTTCAAGACGAACGCATCTATACTCCATGACACTCTGCTTCACAGCCTACTGAATTGCTGCTTCATTGCTGAATCCCTGCTTCATTGCTGATTGATCCTGCTTCATTGCTGATTCATCCTGCTTCATTTCTGATTGATCCTGCTTCAAGATGGGACCCAGAGGAAGAGGGAAGAAGACCTTGAGGGCACCAAGCAAGGGCAACAATCCAGCCAACACTCCACTGACCACTCCATCTTCAACTCCAATTGGTTCACCAGCTCCTTTCATAGACTACGCAGCTGTTACATTGTCTCCAAGCATGTTCAGCTTGCAAGACAGCATCGTGGCAGTGACCACTGCTACATCAACAGTGACCAGTGAGACCATCTTCGAGGGCCCGCCACCACCCAAAGTGCTGCAACAACCTGATGAGGAGGATGAAGATGATGATGAAGAAGCTGAAGATCAAGTCCTGGCCAAGCTTGCTGCTGCTCTCAAGTCTCCAACCAAGCGTGGCAGGCCTGCCACTGCTGCTGCAGCCAAGAAGAAGCGTCCCAAGTCTGCTGATGCTGATGCTGCTGCTTCTGTCAAGTCTCCCACCAAGCGCACCCAGTCGGCTGATGCTGCTGTCTTCAAGACTCCCACCAAGACTGCTCCAAGGGGAAGGCCTCGCACTCCTGGCAAGTCTCCTTCAGCCAAGCGTCACGCCACCTCCAAGTCTCCAGCCAAGTCTCCAGTCAAGCCTCCAGCCAAGTCTCCAGTCAAGCCTCCAGTCAAGCCTCCAGTCAAGCCTGTCACTCCAGCCCAGACCCGAGCCAAGACTGCAGTCCAGCCTCCACCTCCACCTCCAGATGATACTCCTGCTGATGATGAAGATGATGACTGTGTACCAGTTCTGACAGCTGCAATCATCCACCAGCAGACCCTGGACTCCGACTACGATGCCACCACAGAGGAAGATACTCCCAAGAAGAAGGGTGCCAAGTCCAAGGGCAGCAAGGGGAAGAACCAGCCAAAGGAAGATTCTGACAACACTGGATCTGAGGTTGAGCTGATCCAGGACGCCGATGGCCAGTTTGTCCACAAGGAGAAGAAGAAGGGCTACAGAAAGGCAAACTCCAGGGACCTACTGGGCATCACAGAAGAGCAGGAGGATGAGCTGATCGACTGGTACCGGGAAAACAAGCAGCTGTACTCCAAGGGCTCCACCACCTTCAAGAGTGCACAGAAGGACAGACTTGATGCAGAGAAAGCAGCAGAACTTACATTGCTAGTGGGGAAGGAAATCACAGCAGCTAAAGTCACCAAATGGAGGGGCAACCTCAGGACTACCTTCTCAAAGTGCATCAGACCTCAACCTTCTGGAGCTGGCAGAAAGAAGATGTCCGACCGAGACAAGTACATCCTGGCGAAGTGTGAATTCTTGAGGTCCTCCATCATTCCGAAGGGTGCCATGGAAGTCTCCAGCTTCACTGGACCAGGAGGAAGTAACCGCCTGTCGTCCGATTCTGATGCCCCCATGGACTACAATCCTATGCCCGACCTTGATGACAGCCTCCCAGCCAGCCAGCAGCAGTCCTCCCAGGAGATGTCCCAGCAGTCCCTCCAGCCATCCCAGCAGCAGTCCCAGGTCTTCCCAGGACGAAAGCCATCCAAGAAGAGGAAGGACACAGACCAGGAGATGGCCTCTGCCCTGACTTCAATTGCTGGTCACTACACTTCAGACAGGCCCAGGAAACCAGCACCACCTCAGCCGGCAGGACCATTCTGTGACATGTGCCCACAAACTGCTCACAGGCTGGATCCAGAAGTACACCAGTTGCAGAACATGTGCAGGAGTATCTTCACATCTGGGAAGAACATGAACCGTGCCCTGAGACTTCGCCTCCTGCACTCCTTGAGCCAGACGGACCACTACTTCGTACAGGCGGCCGTCCAAGATAAAATCCTGATGATGCAGCAAGAGAATGTGGAGATGATCCTAGGGCAGCAGCAGCACCAATACATCCCTCCTCCTGGTCCAGCTCCATCCTTTGTCAACGAGGACTTGCAGCAGCCTCCAACAACTCAGCATCAGCCCCAGCAGCCCCAGCAGCCAAGTCTTCAGATGCAGTCCCAGCCTCCACGCCAGCAGTTGCAGTCCCAGCCAAGCAGCAGCAGCCAGTTCCAGTCCCTGCAGCCAATTCGAAGCCAGACTCCAGCCCTGCAGCAGTCATCTTTAAGCTTCAGCCAGCTGATGCTTGACAGCCCCCAGAAGCTTGGCTTCCCCGGACCCTCTTTTGGGCAGCAGCAGCCAGTACAGCAGCAGCCACTACAGCAGCAGCAGCACCAGCCTCTACAGCAGCATCAGCCACAACAGCAGCAGCAGTCTCTACAGCAGCAGCAGCCACCACTACAGCAGCAGTCTCTACAGCAGCAGCAGCCACCACTACAGCAGCAGCAGCCACCACTACAGCAGCAGCAGCAGTCTCTACAGCAGCAGCAGCAGTCTCTACAGCAGCAGCAGCTGTCTCTACAGCAGCAGCAGCAGTCTCTACAGCAGCAGCAGCAGCCGACAGTTGTCCACCAGCGGCAAACTCCATTGTCGTTCCAGTGGAGCCAAGTCAACATGCCCTCTCCAAGGAAGTGATGCCTGTTCAAGTCGTCTGAAAAAAAAAAAAAACCCTGGCCCTTTTAAGGGCCACCAAATCCTCCAAAAAGAGCTGGCCACGTACACATCTTATGTTGACTAAAAAAACTCTTGCGATGACAAACAAGAGCAAAAATGAAAAGAGCCCCAAAAAAAAAAAGTTGACAAATTCCCCCAAAAAAAAAATCCGGTCCTGGCCCTTGTAAATTTTAAACACCTTCATAAAAGCAAGGTGCTATTTCCCTTCTTTTTTTTTGGCCCATTTTCACTTTCTGCTTAACCAGTACAGGTGGCATTTCTGCTTTCTTAAATAAAGTTTTTTCACCACTTTAATTAATATAGATAGATAGATAGATAGATAGATAGATAGATAGATAGATAGATAGATAGATAGATAGATAGATAGATAGATAGATGGATAGATAGTCAGATAGATAGACGGATAGATAGGCAGATAGATAGATAGATAGATAGATAGATAGATAGATAGATAGGCAGATAGATAGACAGATAGATAGGCAGATAGATAGGCAGATAGATAGCTATATAGAAGAAAATATTTGGACGTCGCATATACACTGCAGCAAAGAAAAACGAGTGATCGTCATTTTGCAATGATGACACTTGGATAGATAGATAGATAGATAGATAGATAGGCAGATAGATAGGCAGATAGATAGACAGATAGATAGGCAGATAGATAGGCAGATAGATAGCTATATAGAAGAAAATATTTGGACGTCGCATATACACTGCAGCAAAGAAAAACGAGTGATCGTCATTTTGCAGTGATGACACTTGGATAGATAGATAGATAGATAGATAGATAGATAGATAGATAGATAGGCACATAGATAGATAGACAGATAGGCACATAGACAGACAGATAGACAGATAGACAGATAGACAGGTAGATAGATAGATAGATAGATAGATAGATAGATAGATAGATAGATAGATAGATAGATGGAACACAATGCTCGTTACATATATACACTGCAGAAAACAAAAGCAGTTATCGTCACTTTGCAGGGATTGCACTTGGATAGATAGATAGACAGATAGATAGATAGATAGATAGATAGATAGACAGATAGATAGCCAGATATATAGCTAGATAGATAGGCAGATAGAGAGGAAGTGAAAGTGATTTAAATGGGTTGTACAGATAGATACAAAGCTAAAAATTTGCTATTTTATGTACGTCACAAAATATGTAGTTGTTGCAGGGAGGGCTTTTTTTTTTTGGGGGGGGGGGGGGGGTTTGTCAACATAAAGATGTGTACAAGGCCTGCTCTTTCTGGAGGAAGTGGTAAGCCCTTACAAGGGCTGGGTTAATTTGTGGTTTTTTAAGGGGGGCATTGAATTGCTGTTGCTGCTGCTGCTGCTGCTGCTCTGCTTCATCTTCAAATTCTGTCCATCTGCCAGGGGACACTTCCTGCTGGGCTGTTCACGTAGTCTCGTAGGTAGTCTCGGTACTGTTTGGCTTGTCTTGTGGCATTTCCATATGCTGGAGCGAATCCAAGGTCATGCAAGGGGTCTCCTCTCCACAGTCCTTCAGTGACTTCATGGGTTGCAGGATCTTCTCTGTCCATTACGTCATTGTCCATGGCTCGATGAATTCCTATTCTGTCTCGCAGAAGATTGTGTAGAGTGCAGGCTGCCAGAGTGATGGCTGCCACTCTGCCGGGTTTCTGGGGCATCGTAGTTAGGAAGCATCTGAACCTGTGGGACAGGATACCGAAGGCATTCTCCACCACTCTCCTGGCTCTTGAAATTCTGTAGTTGTAGACTCTGGAGGGGATGTCAAGGTTTCTTCTTGGAACAGGCTTCAGCAACCAGCTCTTCAGGGGGAAGGCCTCATCTCCAACGATGAAGTATGGAAAAGGATTCCCAACTGTGCCAGGTAGAGGTTCAGCAGGGGGTAGCCCAAGTCGTTCTTCTTCCAGCAGGTCCCTCAGCCTTGTGTCCAGGAAGACTCCTCCATCCGATGAGCTTCCTTGGCATCCAGCCTGCACGTACAGGAACTTGTAGTCAGAATCCACCAAAGCCATAAGCACAATGGAATGGAAGCCCTTGTAGTTGAAGTAGATTGACCCAGCTTTCCGAGGACATCTGATGCCAACATGCTTCCCATCCAGTGCTCCGATGCAATGGGGCATGTTCCACCTCTTCTCGAAGCCCTTGGCAACTTCCTTCCAGGATGCTGGATCCATTGGCAGGGCCAGCAGATGTTCGTAAGCTCGCATGATGGCAATGCAGACACTGGGGATAAAATTGCAGATGGTGTTGGGAGCCACTCTGAAACCGTAGGCCAAGGACTTGTAGCTCTCTCCTGTCGCCATGTACCGTAGGGTGACTGCCAACTTCAATCCAGGTTCCAGAGCCCTCCTCATGTTGGTGTCTTGTTTTGTAATTGCAGGAGCCACAGCAGCCAGGATTTCAGCAAAAATGTCAGGAGGCATTCTGCAGAAGTTGTAGTAGCCAGAGACATCATTGTTGGCCAATTCAGGCAGCAGCTGGTAGAAATGGCCATGTTGTTCCCTCTGCAGCAGCCAATTCCGAATCCACCATCTCTTCATCTTCCTCCTTCTCCGTATTCTTCTTAGATAATAAGCACCAGCAACAGCAGCAACAACAGCAACGTCAAGGTCTTCCCCAGCATCTTCATCAGCCATCATGTCTGTCCAGCATTCAGGTGTGTCCCCTTCAAAGGTCAAGCAGCAAGTGAAGCAAGGCGGCCCTCTGCGGCCCTTTTTATTGGCTTTCGCAGCGCCCTCCTCCGCCGCGGTGCCCTTGACAACGGCGTCATGCTTTTCATTCCCGGCGATGTGCCCTCGGGCCTACAGACATCCCCGTGGAGAACAAAACCATTCCCGCAGTCGTAAAAGCAATCCCCGGCGTTGTGAAAATATAGTCCGCCGCGGTGAAATAGGTTCACTGAGGGGCAGTTATAGGTTCCCTGCGGGGTACTTTTTATATCACGGGGCGATATAAAAGTATCCCGCAGGAGGAGGAAATTTCTTTCCCCCCGGCGAACTTTTGATGACGGCGTACAACTTTTCTTCCCCGCAGGGAACAAAAGAACCCCGCCGTGGCTTTCGCTGCATGGTTATCGATTAGCCTTAATTGATTACATAATTGCCCTTCGCGCCGTCCTAACTGAAAATCTTGCAAGAATTCGTCTGGCTCTGCGCCGCCGTTGATAAAAAGCTTACCGTCATCCCCCGTGAGAATGGGGCATTAGACAACACATCTGAAAGTTTCATCTATCTATGATTCAAATATTTGGAATAATGGCTTTACAAATAGGGGTAGGCCAATCTGGGTAAACATCATAAGACTTGTGATTTCCTAGGACAAATATCCTCCTGATTAAGAATTAGGCAGGCAAAGTTGTCTCTGAATGGTGTTTATGTTGGTAATTTGCATTTGTTTGCCCCCATCTTAATTTAAGCAAAAAATCGACGTATTTCAAACATTTTGGTTGCCTTTTCAGCTAGTAGGCAGACATATGGGCATATTTCTATCACTAAAATGACATTAGATGTCATAAAATATGTTTAGTGAACTTACTATCACATATCATGGTCAAATTTCCCAAAAAAGTTGATAATATATGGAAGTTTTATGCATTCGATGGGTCTCAAGACTGCAGCATGGCTGTAAATATGTTGATTTTATAGATGTTGGTAGTTTAGAGATGTTTAGTTGCAAGTAGTGCTTGTTTTAGTTTGCAGGATAATGTCCAAAAATTTTAAAACCATAAATAGCATGAATAGGGTTTTCAGAAATGGTGTTCAGAACTCAATTTACAAGCAATTTAAGTAAACTTCAACCTCACCTTACGACCACCTCTCTAATACGGGCACCTCGCCATTACGACCACTAAGGCCTGGAACCAAATATTTTACTTGTCATTTATGCTTAATCAAACCTCTCTAATGCGGGCACCTCGCTAATGCGGTCAACTCGCAATTACGGGCACTTTCTTTAATACAAAAGGGCCATTCAGACCTCACCTAATACGGCCAGTCTATGAATAAGCAGCTGATACTGTTGTATCAAGGAGAAAATGCGCATTGGCGACACTCTGTCTGTCCGCTTGTTTGCTTTAGTCCATTGGAAAACAGATAAGCCAATTGAAGGCTTCAAGTCATCGTCAATTGAGATTGCCATGCAAAAAGCAAAATTGAGGGGTAGCAACTCAAGCTTTGTCATGATTGGCATTGAAGGTCCAGTGTTGATCGTGTGAAGTGTTCCTAAATGCAATTAGAGCTGTAAGCCACCAATTGAAATCTGCAGTATTTCTTAATTGTACCACTACTTCATTCACTTTTAACAGTCATTAAAACGATTCTTTATCATAGAACATATTTACTTTAATAGGATAGGCCTATTTATAATGAAATAGAATGATGATTAAACAGACCTGTACAAAAAATCACAAGTTTTGATATACCAGATTGAGATCTTTTATTTTTTGTCAAAGTTCATAGAAGACTACTCAAGTCAGGATTACGGCTTTTTAAAGTGAAAAGATCATTTACGAACTCAAAAGTCCACTAGAGCTTACAATTGATATCTCAAATGAAAGAACTTGGCCTATTCTAAGAGAAATTCTGCAGACCAAATAAATTGCACATCACACCTTTTGTATCACTAAGGACACGGCAGTAAATGTTCACCAGTCAGCTAGCACCCCCTAGTGGTGCCTGAGTCGCCCCCTTGTGGTATCTGCTAATGGCGGCTCCTAGTGGTCAATTTGAGAAAATTGATAACCTCTCCATTATGGCCACCTCGCTAATGCGGCCACCTTGGCCTGGAACGACCGGTGGTCGTAATAGAGAGGTTGAAGTGTATACATGGGCCTA